>SNQJ01S0063978.1:84604-97565 GCA_010110895.2 Picea sitchensis | reverse complement strand
CTTCCATTTTCTAGCCTCTTAAAATAAACACAGTGATCAGAATGACATTTACTATAACCTTGTTCTATCATAAACCTGTGAAACTTCAAATACCACTTCCTTAAATCTTTCTTTAGGCCATACAATTTGTACATCAACTTGCATACTAGATTTTCCTTCCCTGTGACCTCATAACCTTGTGGTTGTTGCATATAAATATCTTCCTCCAAATCCCCCTAGAGAAGATTTTTTTTTACATTTAACTGTTCAAGATGAAAATTTTATACTGCCACGAGACTTAAATAGTCCTAATTAAATTCATTTTAACAATAGAAGAAAATATTTCATCAAAATATATACCTTTCTTTTGGTGAAACCCCTTTAAAACAAGTCTATCCTTGTATCATTTTATGCCTCCATCTCCTTCGTTCAAACTGTAAACCCATTTATTTTTGAATGCTCTTTTTCCTATAGGAAACTAAACTAAGTCCCAAGTCTAGTGATTTATCAAGTAATCCATTTCCTCTTTCATGCCTTTCTCCCACTTATTTTTAGTGTCTACCTTCATTGCATCTTCATAACTTTCCGGTTCACCGAAGTGAGTCAACAATAAATAATACACTGAAGGAGAGTATCATTCAGAGGGTTTACTTTACCTGGTAGATATTCTAACAACACTTGCAGGAGTTTGAGGTGCCTGCTGCTCACATTTTGATTTTGTGGTACCTTTGGAATTTCATTTTCTTTGATTTCATCAAGCACTGTGTATTCTTTGTTTTCCTTTTCCTATTTCTTTCCCTACAACTGATCTTTGTACGTGACATTTTTCATTGAATACCAAATGTATACTCCTAATGATTTTATGATTTTCATAATCCCATAAGAGATAATGCAAATAATTAACACTGTATCCAATAAAGGTACACTTCTTGGATTTTTCCTCAAGCTTTGTTCTATTTTCTTTATCAATATGGACAAATACTTCACAACCGAAAGGCTTCATAAATGATTAGCTTACCTTTTTACCTATCCATGCCTCCTCTGGAATGCCATCATCCAAGGATCTTGAAATCCCTATGTTTATTAAGTAAACAATAATATCTATAACATCTTCCCAGAACTATGAATGCAACCCATCATGCAATCTCATACTCCTTGCACATTCCATGATTGTCCTGTTCATCCTTTCTAGCACACTATTTTCTTGTGATAGTCTTGGAACTGTCTTTTCTCTACGAATCCCATGGTATGAAAAATAATAATCAAACTCCTTATTCTTCCTTAAACTTTCTCACTCGAACGAGGAATCATCTTTTATTGCGAGTTACCTTTCGCTCTAATACCAATTGTTAGAAAAACATGATCACAGAGAAATCAAATAAAATAGATGAAGAAATAAAGAACAAAAGATAAACAATACACTAGAGACACATATATACATGGTTCACCTAGTGTGGGCTACGTCCACTAGAGAAAATTTCAGGTCCTTCCTTTATTATTATCCAGTAAATGAAGGGATACAACCTATAGCATACCCATTGTGACTTAATCTTCTTTCTCTCATAGTCTCCTCTCTCATAATACAATTTTCACTCACCTACACAGTCACAATACAATTCCCTCATAAACCAGGGTTTCCTTCTAGGGGAAAAAAACCTAACATAACTTCTATTTCCATATCTGTGACCTTATAATGAACAGTCCAGATTGACTACGAAATCACAATATTTGACAAGAAAATTTTCCAAAAACAATATCTTCAAGGACGCTTCCCCCGAACCCCTATTCCAAAATTTCTCACCCCCCTGGAAATAGATGTGGGAGGAAATCCCCACCATCAGATAATGGGATCCAAATGTGGATGAAACAATACCTCTGAATCAAGAAGATAATCAGGCTCCACAACCAACAAATCTTTGGTTCGTTCCCTGATTTTTGATGCCCCAACTAGTGTCCCCACTATTTCTTGATTCATCCCTTCTTATCATTCTATGGTATGGTTCTTTATCATGGAATGAAGTGGTTCCAATCATAGGACCTAGAGTCATCGAGGTAAAATCCCTACCTTGTAGACATAATTAGATGCAAAGAAGTTAGTCAAAATTTATTGAGCCAACACACTCTTAGAAGTTCAAATGGAAACGGAATTGGGTGAAGATGATGTCCAAGTTTAGAGACATTTCATATAGGATGAGGTCGTTGAAATGGAAATGTTTTCTTGGGTCTAGATACTGGTTCACCCCACACTAGGGAAACCAAGTATTACAATATGGTGGTTGAGTTATATTGGAAAATGAAATCCATAATGGGTAAGGTGTTGGTGGAAAGGATTGAAGCCTACAATGAAAGGTTTCTCCAATTGGATGATGTATATCTACAAATCAAGTTGGTCGACCAAAAAATCACTATGTTGGCCTAGACTTCTCTGAGCTCAATGTTGCCCAAACTCATGTTCATGTGGCTATTGTTATCACATAAATTTGTCAAGGGCCACAGGCCACAACCATGAGCGCAAAGAACAACACTCAGAGCTACTCATTCCAGGCCCGAAATCAATGGCCGAAGCCCAAAATAGATATGGACCGTTTGATTATCCAGAATTTCATGCATCATCAGATCCTCATATCCAAAGTTTTTTCTTAGAGGGAAATGTGGTTTGAGAATTGAAATCCCCGAAGGCCGATCCGTGAAGAAAATCTCAGTCGTTGTTTTGAAGGGAAAGATTTGATCCATCAATCTAAAAAGCACCAGAGATGAGTTGTTGACCAAAGGGCCTAATCTTAGATCACAAGATCAATGATCATGCCAAATTGAGGGGTCAGAAGGTGTGCACGTTTTAAAATCTCAGGCGCGGGCTGCAATTGGAACCGTGGTTTTTTGAAAGGGATGCGTGGCGGTTCATGGTGAATTGCGGGGACAAAATAATTTTTATTTCAAAATGTCCTTGGTCGCACCCACAATCGTACAATTACGTAAGGTCATGACCTGAGGTCACAGTATGAAGAGGTGATGAAGAAGGAACTGGTGCCTAAGGCTCGAGATTTCAGAAGTGCAAAAGAGTAAGGTCGCGAGTTTCATAGGACCTGCAGTAAAGAATCGCCAACAACACACAACAACCTTTAGGCATACACTATCATATTGCCACTTGCAAAGCTCACATTGGCCACAGAAAAACACCATTCATGGCCTCGAGGCATTAAGATGGAATCAAAAAATTCATTGGCACCGCCTGAGAACAATTATGGGTATCAGGCCCAGTCCTAATCCTGATGAAGGCAGTTACTGAGAATGAGAGCGGTGGTTGAGACCTCGTCTCAGTACATAAATGAAAATACAGAGAAGGTCCAGACGGAAGAGCCCGTGTCTGACAACATAAGACAATCTTCACAACCTGACAGAGCGGGCGCCAACTGAAGTCTTTGAAGGTAGTGGTAAGATCACATTCCTGTTGGTTGCAACATTTTAGTATATATAGGTAGTTTTGATATTTTGTTAAGGTCGATGGTTGAGCTAGTCTCCCTTATTGTAATATTTTGATGAAGAACTATGGTTCTCTGGTTATGTAACTTGATTTGACACTTCTTAATTATTCTAAGTCATCTTTCTTCTTTCATCTTATTTTCCTTTGATACTGAGAGAGTTCATGATTGACTGATTCACATGGATTTTTGTATCTGTATTATGATAAATGTTTTATTATAGTACTGTTATGATTTCTTTCAGCTTCCTTGAAATTTTAATCCAAGAGGAGCTTGTGTTTAAGTTTTTCATCCTTAGGCTGTTGGAAAATATGATATTCATAGCATACCTCTACACGTTTCTCACTAAATCTTCCTCCTACTCACCCTTACTCCAACTTACTGACTGAAGTTGATTCAAGACCTCAATGGTTGGTGCATTCTAGTTCAGATTTTCTGAGTTAGAACCTTATTATATTGAGTCTTATCCATTTGACCCCCTTAAAAATCATTTACATTTACTGTATAAACTGATGGGTACTGGGCTTATCCTCATTAAAATCTTAGGGTGATTCCTAGTGCTAACATAAATGGCATTGTTGTCGGGGATGAATTTGAGTAGATTGAAGAGCTCCCTAGGAAGAATGACATAGATCCAACTCTTGATGGTAGACAAGAGAGGGATACATAAAATTGGCTGTAATCATATACCTGATAACTCCACAATCAGAGAATCCACTGGGGAGGATCCTATTGACAGAAAGATGAATGGAATGACTAGGTATCAAATTATGAGCTTTCTTCATGAACATTTGTTATTCTTTATCAGCTCATTTTTGTTTTTCCCTTCACATATAAAGAGGATCATATTGTGTTTTGTTTATTGAGTTGATCACCAACCTTCCTTTATATATCCATCCTTGGAAGAAGAAGACATGCTTTATTCCTTTGTTGTAGATGTTGATATTATGTCCTCAACTCAACCTACTCATAAAGATGAGCTTCATATTGAAACCCCTCCTTAACTCAATCACCCTTGCATCCTTGAGGAGGTTGAAACTAATTCACAGCCTCCTCAAATATCATCTCATCCAATTGTCACTATTGTGCCTTGCCATTAGTGTGATAAGCCTCATATTCAGCGCACTAGTTTTCAAACTAGAATCAGAGATAGGTTGTTTAAACCTTTAAATATTCCATATCATCTTCATCCCTATCCTCCTGATTTCTTTAAATATCTTCCTCATTTTTCTAGGGAAGATCATGTTACAACTGAGAGGCATGTGGAGGCCTTTGAGAACTTTGTTGGTCAATTTGAGATTTCTCATGATGATGTTGCCATGAGATTGTTTTCAAATTCGTTGTTTGGAGATATTATTGTGTGGTTTAAATGTTTGGGAGCTGACTCCATTGGTTCCTGGGTTGAATTATGCAATGCATTTTTGAAGTGGTGGGGTGAGAACAAGTCCCTTGATCAGTACTGGGATGATTTTAATGCCTTGAGGAGAGCACAAGAGGAAGCCTTGGTCGTCTTCAACAGGAGGTTTTACTGTGTGTATCATAATATGCCTGTAGAGATCAGACCCACAGTGACTGTTGCCATGATTTACTATGTCATGCCTAAGCATTTAGAGCTTGTCCTTCACCTGAGAGAAAGAAAATCAACATCTTTATCTCAGTTATTAATGTATGTTGGGGAAGTGGAGGAGAACCTCCGATCTTGTGGTGGGATTCAAAGTCAGTATCATCTCAACTCTGAACATAAGGAAATTTTTGCCTACTGTCCCTATCAAGAAAATACCGTGGATAATTTTGTCTTCGACGCAGGTATTCATGAACATCCCTATCTTGATGAAAATCATGTGTATGAACAACTATGAGAAAAAATTACTACTGTTCCTGAAATAGATATTTTTAACAGTTATTTTCCCGATAAAATTATTGATTTAAAGGATGATCATAGATATGAACCCTTTTTGATGAATATCCTAGTGATGATGAGAAGCAAGCTTATCTTGTATTTTATCACTATGAAGACAGTAAGGATGATGTAGAGGTTGGCCTTGTCACGAAAGACATAAAATTTGACCAAGAGAAGCCCTTAGTTGAGGCACATGAAGAGGTCATTTATACACAGCCTGAAGTAAATCCACAGTCATCAGTGGATCAACAACCACCTATGTCCATCCTTCTTCCACTTGTACCTACAGTTCACAGTAAGCAACTTTTGGACCCACAAATGTCTGTGGCTATATTTCAATCAAGTGTGCCTATAGGGGACATCAAGTAGACTGTTAGCAGCTTTGAAAAAGTGAAGGTAACCTTTCATAAGTTAATCATGTGTTTCCTTCAGTTTCATGACCCTGTCAACAAGTACATAAAGTTATACTTTTCAAATGCTTTGGAGCATGCAAGCTTGATATTTTTATCAACATTTGAAGGTAATATAGGTGATCATAAGAATGAAATTAGCCAACTATCACACTTTCCTTGTTTCTTATGGATCATTTGCGGTGAAGTGAAGGACTTAGTGATCAAACAGATTGAATGGCTATGGTGGAAGTTTGCCTTCACCTATCCCATTGTAAAAGTTAGTTAGTTTAGGTTTTGTACATAAATAAGCTCTTTCTAGAGCATGGGTGTTTTTTTTCCTTTTTATAAGTAGAATAATGTACATGTCGACCTTCGGAGAAATGTTTTGAGCTCGACTCCATAACCCAATGCATAAGGCAACTGGAACTGCTTTTTCTTGGCATCTCGCAGGGAGCATGCCATCCCCTGTGGAGCCAAATGTTATCACATAAATTTGTCAAGGGTCGTAGGATGCAGCCATGAGCACAAAGAACAACACTCAGAGAAACTCATTCCAGGCCTAAAATCAATGGTCGAAGCCCGAAATAGATCTGGACCATTTAATTATCTAGAATTCCACACGTCATCAAATCCTCAGCTCAAGAGGTTTTTTGTAGAGGGAAATGTGGTTTGAGAATTGAAATTCTTGAAGGCCGATCCATGAAGCAAATCTCGGTCGTTGTTTTGAAGGGAAAGATCTGATCCGTCAATCTAAAAAGAACCAAAGTTGAGTCGTTGATCAGGGGGCCTAATATTAGATCACAAGATCAATAGTCACGCCAAATTGCGGGGTCGAAAGGTGCACACGTTTTAAAATCTCAGGGGTGGGCCAAAAACGAAACCATGGTTTTTTGAAAGGTACGTGCGACAATTCATGGTGAATTGCGGGGAAAAAAGCAGTTTTCTTTCAAACCGTCCTTGGTCGCGCCCGCAATCGCGCAATTATGTGAGGTCATGGACCGAGGTCACAACGTGAAGGGGTGATGAAGAAGGAGATGGTGATTGAGGCTTAAGAGGAAGGTCTTGGGTTTCATAGGACCTGTAGTAAAGAGCCTCTAACAACACACATCAGCCCCTGGGCATACGTTATCAAACTTCCACTTGCAAATCTCTCATTGGTCCCAGACAAAGATCATTCATGGCCTCGAGGCATCAGGATGGACTCACAGAAGTCATTGGAACCATCTGAGAACAGTTATGGGTGTCAGGCCCAGTCCTAATCTCGATGAAGGAAGTTACTGAGAATGAGAGTGGTGGTTGAGACCTCGTCTCAACACATAAATGGAAAGACAGAGAAGGTCCAGAGGGAAGAGCTCTCTTCTGACAAAAGAAGAAATTCTGCAAAACCTGATAGAGCGAGCATCGACTGAAGGCTTTGAAGGCAGTGATCAGATCACATTCCTAGTGGTTGCAACATTTTAGTATATATAAGCAGTTTTGATATTTTGTTAAGGTCGATGGTTGAGCTAGGCTCCCTTATTGTAATATTTTGATGAAGAACTCTAGTTCTCTAGTTATGTAACTTGATTTGAGACTTCTTGATTAATCTAAGTCATCTTTCTTCTTCCATCTTATTTTCCTTTGATACTGAGAGAGTTCATGATTGATTGATTCACATGGAATGTTGTAACTGTATTATGATAAATGTTTGATTATAGTACTGTTATGATTTCTTTCATCTTCCTTGAATTTTGAATCCAAGGGGACCTTGTGTTTAAGTTTTTCCTCCTTAGGTTGTTGGAAAATCTGATATTCATAGCGGACCTCTACACTTTTCTCACTAAATCTTCCTCCTACTCACCCTTACTCCAACTTACTAACTGAAGTTGATTCAAGACCTCAATGGTTGGTGCATGCTAGTCCATATTTTCCGAGTTAAAACGTTATTATCTCGAGTCTTATCCATTTGACCCCCTTAAAACTCATTTATATTTACTGTATAAACTGATGGGTATTGGGCTTATCCTCATTACAATTTGAGGGTGATTCCTAGTGCTAACAACTATAAATAACACTATCCATGTTTGACTCTCTGAATGTTATGCTCGTTAATTTTTTGGTTTATTAGTTATAGAGGAAGCATGAATCTCACCTCTCCTCAATCTAGATATCAGGATATAAATCATCACCTCTCCCATCTTTTGTTATTTTGATTATAGTTTATGGTTTACTTTTCTATGTAGTTTATGGTCATATTTTCCCCTCTAGACAATATGGATAGAAAAACTACTCTTTTGTTGTTGGTCTAGTTTCTCTAGTGGAAGGCTAGCAACATAGACTATGTAATTTTTTTTCCTATATGATATGAAATTCTCTAGCTAGCTTATTAAAAAAAGTATCCAAGAATTCAACCAAATATAGCTAGGTGAACAAACTAAGAAATATGCAAAATGGAGTGTTACATAGTAGTTATTTGAATGTAATGGAATGTACTTATATAGCCAAATAAATTATTTACTTTAGAATTTTGATATAATAAAAAACAATGACTTATACAAAGTGTAAATGTAGTGTTAGTGTTTAAAGGTTACAAGTACTGATTTTTGTTATGGTTGTAGTTGTTGCTCTTGCTATCTTTTATATTTTTGTTATAATTATAGTTAATAAGCCTAAATATTAGTTGCAAACATGATCATGTATTGGGTAATGATATCAATGGACTTAATAATAAAACTCTATCTATTTTTCAAATTGTAACTCTTACTTTTTGTATTGATGATTTTTCAAATTGTAAGTTTTATATTAATGATTGATATATAGATAAGTATTATTTTTTATTATAATGAATATGCTAAATAGGATGAATGCAAATGTGTTATCATGTATTGGGTAGACTTAATAATAAAACTCTATCTATTTTTCAAATTGTAACTCTTACTTTTTGTATTGATGATTTTTCAAATTGTAAGTTTTATATTAATGATTGATATATAGATAAGTATTATTTTTTATTATAATGGATATGCTAAATAGGATGAATGCAAATGTGTTATCATGTATTGGGTAGGGTAATGATATCAATGGACTCATTGATAGAATTTTATCTATTTTCCAAATTATAACTATGGATATGCTAAATAAGATGACATCAAATGTGTTATGATGTATTGGGTAATGATATCAATGCACTTAGTAATATAACTCTATCTATTTTTCAAATTGTAATTCTTACTTTTTATATTGATGATTTTTCAAATTACAACTCTTACGTTTTATATTGATGATTGACATGGATGATTAATATGCAAGTAACTTTTTATTCTTTATGTTATAGTAAATAAGTAAATATATTAAATAAAATGAATGCAAATGTGTTATAACAATTGCAAATAGATATAGTAAATTCTTATAGATGGATGTTAAGATAGAATGATGAAATCTTTATCATGTAATATATTTTTCTATCTTTTATCTTAATTAGGTTTGAAATTTTTAATACTAACTAAATTATATTGAATCTTTATTGGATAAGTGATAGTTTATCAAATAAAATTAACAAATTACAATGCTTACATTAGATGTATATAATTGAAACCCATACAACCACTTTATATTGAATCTTTGTTGGATAAGTGATGTATATAATTGAAGCCCATATAATCCTTCTCTTTTTCTGAGCTCATTAATTATATCTTCACTTTAGAGATGGATTCCTTAAACTTATAGGATGAACTAAACTTTACTTATCTTGCATTTTGAGAATTCTTTAGTACAACCCAACCTTTGCTCCATCATGAACTTTGCAGTAAGATATGACAAATATTTCATGGAAACAAGTACCTCATATTTATTATTAATTTTGCTCCCATCAACTTTGCAGTAAGATATGACAAATATTTCATGGCAACAAGTACCTCATATTTATTATAACCTTTGCTCCCATCAACTTTGCATTGAGATAGAACAAATATTTCACGGAAACAAGTACCTCATATTAATTATTATTTTGTATTGAGATACTCTTAATATTATTTTGTACTGAGATACTCTTATTTTGACATTACAGAGTGGTTCCACTTCTCTTTACCGACTGGCATGACTCTCTCCATGCATTAATAGCTTAGGAATTCTAAAGCTCGGTCCTTCAATTTAGTTTGTATATTCATCTCATAGTCTGCACCGAAGGATTCGTACCTTGCCTTTCATATAGGTTCATTATCTATACGTTGCGCTGATAGACATTGAAATTATGTAAATCCTTGAAAATATGTTGCGCTGACCTGCGTTTGAATTCAGTTTACATCTTTCAAAATCATGGCATTTGCAATAGCTGCGTGTTTTTCACTAACCATATATGCTGAAGTTTATGTTATATTTTCTGCTAAGATAACATCTTGTAGGTACCAGTGTAAATATACAATACGATCGGAAGGCATTGTTTGTTGGATAAGTTGCTCCTAACTTTTCTAGAAGTGTATCTGCCTGCTTGAACCTCATGTGCATTGACTTTCCTACCTGCTCTTACGCGTATCCCTTAATTAGGTTTAACTCCACAGAAGCACACGTAATTTTACAGAAGTTTCATTTGAAGTAAAATTAGGTTTATGTCAATGTTGATTGCGACCAGTGTCACTAATTTCTACGTGTACCTCGCAATTGTTAAGAGACACCATATGAAAATGTCGTTGATGGCGAACAATACATTCCACTACGGATGACCAATTGAGTTATTGGGTGTGTACAACTTTCAAAATTTAATGGCAGAAGAGTCAAGCGAATAATAATAGTTGGCGTTATCAACGATCGTAAACTGAACACAGAAGTCTTTTGTTTCACTTTACCAGATGCTTGCGCATAATAATTTCAAACTCATTGGCTCACATGTTTGGCATTCTCAACGAACTTAAACTGAACCCAGAAGTCTTCTGTTTCACCTTTACCAGATGCTATGTGATTCGAACACTGTTCATTTTTGTAGTATTTGATCTCAATGCCAATGTTTCACTCTCTGTAATCATTACAGCGCTCATAGATTAACAATAAACAGCATGTGTCTTTCGGTTCTCATGAATGGCTCAATAAACGGCTTCCTCACTAAGACGCCGGTGAAATTTTTTATTTTCAATATTTGGATCATTTTATTTTAAATAAATATTTTTATATTACAAATTTAAAAATATATTTGTTTTTAAAATAAATATAAATCAACATCACCAACAACACACAGCTCCTTTGCAATAAAAATTTTTCAAACCACAATTATATTAATCATATCCCATCTATTATTTCCACTCACAATGATATCTCTTAGGCGTTATCAATGTCACAATTCCATCTTATACTCATCATCATTTTATAGAAATTACATGTAATCCAATATCATCATCATCTCCGTATGTATATAAAAATTAATTTTGATTTTAAGTATAATTTAATAATAAATGTTTAGAATTAATTCTAATTTTAAATATAATTTAATATTAAATGTTTAAAATTAATTTTAAATTTAAGTAATTTAATATTAGATGTTTATAATTAAATGGTAATATATATATATATATATATATATATATATATATATTATAATGTTATTTTATTTAAATATCAAATTAATATTAAAACTTTAACTAATTTTTACAACCTAAATATCATCATACCTATCTAATATTTATTGTTTTCAAATCTATGTATCTCATGACATAGAGAAGGTATAGTATAATAAGCTTATTTACATAATTTGCCGTCTTAAAAATTATCTCATGACATGATTATGAATTATAATAGAAACTGTTACATAATTTATAAATGTTAAAATTCCTTAAATATCTAGAAGCAATTCAATTTCTATTATTTTTATGTTGGAGGATTACTAATTTAAATGTAATTTAATATTAGATGTTTATAATTAAATGGTAATATATATATATATATATATATATATATATATATATATTATAATGTTATTTTATTTAAATATCAAATTAATATTAAAACTTTAACTAATTTTTACAACCTAAATATCATCATACCTATCTAATATTTATTGTTTTCAAATCTATGTATCTCATGACATAGAGAAGGTATAGTATAATAAGCTTTATTTACATAATTTATAAATGTTAAAATTATCTCATGACATAGAGAAGGTATAGTATAATAAGCTTTATTTACATAATTTATAAATGTTAAAATTCCTTAAATATCTAGAAGCAATTCAATTTTTATTATTTTTTATGTTGGAGGACTACTAATTTTGAATTTCACAAGGAAACATTTTAGTGCTTATTAATAATTGCTAGGATATTCAAACACTTAGAAGATAGTTAAGATCAACTTGGTCTAATCTTTGTTACATAAAAGTGTGTTTCTTAGTGTGTTTTCATGGATCATATTCTCCTCGATCTTAACGGCTACATTGATTCATGGATTAACACTGGATTCGTTAACGATCTCTATTTAAAGAGCGTGGAGGGTTATTTGTCGATGATTGATTATGAAAAACTGTCTTGTAAATCTTGTTTTTCTTTTGCATTAATAAATTGCTCCAATTGGCCACACTGGTTGTGGTTGTGGATATTTTTGTGTAGGGGTTTTACAATGTCAAAACATCGGTGTGTTGATCTTTGATCCGGTTGTGTGAGTGGTTACTGAAGGTGTTCATCCTCTGTTGGAATACCTGTGTTTTTGAACATGGTATCATAGTGCATTTGAATACACGCTCTCGTTGTAGACCGAGATCGTGGAGCCATGTTGTCACATCTCTAGTTTCTACCATTTTCGTACATTTTTGGGTTGAGACAACTATTTCATTGTGTACAGAGTGCTCATTTCAATCATGAATGCTTTTGGTTTCACTCGAATTTTTTTTTGTTTTCCCAAGATACAACCCCTAAATACTCCCCTTTTAAAAAATTTGCGGAGATAAATTTCTGTTTTATTTCAGTTTTTAGTTTTTTATTTCCGAGTTGCTACTATTTTCTATTTGAGTAAGCTATTTTCCGTGTTCTCTGTGCGATCTCGGTAAATTAGAAATAGAAGAAAAAATGGCATTTTCCAGGTAAGCTAACCGAGATCTAACCCTTGTTGTCATCGAGAAGCAAAAATTTTATCTTGTGTTAAAATAGTTTTTTTAGCACACTTTCAAAGGTCGTCTTCAACAACACAACAACCACCCCAATCCTTCTTCTAAACAATACTGTAACGACCCTTGATTATAAATTATAATTAATTTA
>SNQJ01S0063978.1:71682-84554 GCA_010110895.2 Picea sitchensis | reverse complement strand
TTTTACAACCTAAATATCATCATACCTATCTAATATTTATTGTTTTCAAATCTATGTATCTCATGACATAGAGAAGGTATAGTATAATAAGTTTTATTTACATAATTTATAAATGTTAAAATTCCTTAAATATCTAGAAGCAATTCAATTTCTATTATTTTTATGTTGGAGGATTACTAATTTTGAATTTCACAAGGAAACATTTTAGTGCTTATTAATAATTGTTAGGATATTCAAACACTTAGAAGATAGTTAAGATCAACTTGGTCTAATCTTTGTTACATAAAAGTGTGTTTCTTAGTGTGTTCTCATGGATCATATTCTCCTCGATCTTAACGGCTACATTGATTCATGGATTAACACTGGATTCGTTAATGATCTCTATTTAAAGAGCATAGAGGGTCATTTGTCGATGATTGATTATGAAAAATTGTCTTGTAAATCTTGTTTTTCTTTTGCATTAATAAATTGCTCCAATTGGCCACACTGGTTATGGTTGTGGATATTTCCGTGTAGGGGTTTTACAATGTCAAAACATCGGTTTGTTGATCTTTGATCCGGTTGTGTGAGTGGCTATTGAAGGTGTTCATCCTCTGTTGGAATACCTGTATTTTCGAACATGGTATCAGAGTGCATTTGAATACACGCTCTCGTTGTAGACCGAGATCGTGGAGCCATGTTGTCGCATCTCTAGTTTCTACCATTTTCGTACATTTTTTGCTTGAGACAACTATTTCATTGTGTACAGAGTGCTCGTTTCAATCAAGAATGTTTTTGGTTTCACTCGAAAAGTTTTTTGTTTTCCCAAGATATAACCATTTCAGTGAGATTTAGAGGTATAAAGCCTAAATACTCCCCTTTTAAAAAAATTGCGGAGATAAATTTCTGTTTTATTTCAGTTTTTAGTTTTTTATTTCCTAGTTGCTACTATTTTCTATTTGAGTAAGTTGTTTTCCGTGTGCTCTGTGCGATCTCGGTAAATTAGAAATAGAAGAAAAAATTGCATTTTCCAGGTAAGTTAACCGAGATCTAACCCTTGTTGTCATTGAGAAGCGAAAATTTTATCTTGTGTTAAAATAGTTTTTCTTAGCACACTTTCAAAGGTCGTCTTCAACAACACAACAACCACCCGAATCCTTCTTCTAAACAATACAATGTGTTTTTCACTAGCTCACTTAGTTAAAAGTTGTTTTATTAAGTAAGAGATCTTGAGTTCAAGTATCATTTAAATTATAAAAGTGAATCACTATAAGTAGCTTTAATATTTTCATTTATTTATTTTGCATGCAACTTTCATTTATAAAGTAACTTCAATAAAAGTGATCCCAGCTTATTGTATAAAAGTGGACCATTTCATAAGCAACTTATTTGTAAAAGTCAGACTATTAGGAGGGGTATCACCACATGGACCAATTTCTACTTGCAACATGACTCATTGGTTAACGTGGCTCATTAGTTATTGTTTATTCTTTTTTTCAAAAGGGCATAAATTTTACATCCGAAGTCCGTTTTTAGTGTCTTTTTTTTAAACAACCTATTTTTTCGAGATCTTTCCATCAATACCATCAGTTTCATTTTTTTTCAGCATATTTTAATATGAAATCTCCCGATGATATTTTTCTTACTAGTACCAACTACTTCCAATGTAAATATCATATGGAGGAATTATTAATAAGTAAATGATTGTACTAGATTACCTTGGGAAAAGAAGAAGAATCCACTAATGATGACAAGTATTCCAAATGGATTAATAAGAATGACAAAGCCCGTGGACAAATTAGAATACCTATCTCACTTGATTTAAGGTTTCACCATCAAGTACTTAATGCCCCCAATAAATCTTGGGGAAATATTGAAGCTATGTTTGGTAAACACAATATTATTCAAGCTCACCAACTGGAAAATTAATTAATTACTAAATAATTCTAAATAATTTTGCTTACATTGAAGATAACATTTCTAAGTTCAAAACATATAGACTTTTGTGTATATAATGTGAACTAGATTTGCCAAAATATTGATGCATATATGTTATTCTTGCTAAGCTTGGTAACTGTGCATATTTTGTTTTTGTATCTACCTTTTATGCCACCAGAAAAGCTATAGGAACTGCTTATAAAAATCCCTCTCTTGAGTCCTTTTGTGATGCTCTGATTCGAGAGCAAGATAAGATTATGAAACTTGGATTCATTAGCACTCCAAGTACCTCCAACAAAACCTTAGTAGTAAAACAGAAAGTCAAATCCAAGAATCCCAAGAAGCAACATCCTTGCTACAACAACAATCAAAACAAGGTTCCCAAACCCTCTCAACCAACTTCCTCTCTTAATGGTGACAAAGGAAAAAAATCTAAAAGTAAGAATACTCACAAACATTGCAACTTTTGTGGGAAAGATGGTCATGAGGAGTCCAAATGTTTTAAAAAGATGATCCAAATTTATGAGAGGAATGAAATGAATAACATACTAAATACAATAAAACAAATATACAGAGAACAACAATAGATATCCAGTGAACAATAATTTCTATTGAATAAATGAAATAGGCTGAAACTGTAAAACTGCAGAACTGAAAACAATTTTCTCAAATGGTGGTAGATATCTCTTAGAAGAGGTGTTCCTTCTATGCGCATGTGTCTGAACTGAATGATTACAATGAGGCTCGAAAGGCTTTTTTAACATTACTCACGAATTCCAAAACCCTATACATCTTGCTAGCATAATATTAGTTAAGGTGCCAAGTGTCAAGAACAAGCATCGAAAAAATTCTCACAAGGTTCCAAGCATCAAAAGCACCCACGTATTTATGATACCAAATTTCATGCAGACACATAGACGAGAGCTACCTAAAGGGGCTACCGAAATTATGGCTGAGGCTGAATTGTGTAGAGTTATTCTGCCAATTTTGAGTCACTAATTTAAAGCTTGGATTGTGAACAATTGAGAAGGTATTTTTGAAAACTGGAGGAGGTTTTTGTTTATAACATTCCAAGTAACAATAACCTCTCTCAATTTTTCACAATTTGTTATGGTTTGAGAGATGTTAGACATGGAAGTGGCACTACCAACTATTTTACAACGACGCTGCCTAATTTCCTGTAGTGGTCACGGTTTTGATATTTGTCTTGTTGGGAGGTTGCCACCTGTCAAGGATGATTCAAATGGCTTATCAAGGATTAGTTAGATGTCAAAGGACACCTAGACCTAATATTTATCTCCAGAAAAGGCCTCATGCAATGAGGTGGAGACATTTTATTAATGACTTCCAACAAATTCCTGAAAATTACCAGTTTGTTGGATTTTTGTCTCTTTGATTGTTGCCACCTATCTCCAAGGTTTAGAATCCAATGGAGGAGATGGGATTCAAACTCCTAAGGTTATGAGGATGCTATTTTCTATTTAAGGAAGGAAATATCTCTTGGAGAGTTGGATTCATGAGCCAGGAGAGGCTTGAGAGAGTAGGAGCAGTTAGAGTTGCTCATTTGTAAGCCCCAAGGGCCCCTTTGTTATGAAATTTTATGTCATTAAAGATTCATGAGATTTGTTATCATATTGTATTCTTTGTTTTCAAACTTATTTGTTATCTTCTTGCTTGAACATATTGCAGGTTTTGAGGATCATAGTTGCCATTGATTGATGGATTCATGAACAATAGAGGATTTGTTGTAGCTTTCCCATTAGATCATTGTTCATTGTTTAAGAAAATATTTATCTATTGCATAAAGGATCTATGTTAAATGGGTGTTCTTCCTTTTTTCATATTCACCATGCTTATACTCATCATTATATATCTCTTTTTTTTATATACAGTTTGATTGCCTTTGATTCATAGGATGTTATCACTCCATGCCCAATGGAATGCCTCTACAAACATTTTGTTGCCCTCTCCCTTTCTTTCTCATCTTGTTGATCCACCTATTCAAACCATTTTAATTCATTTGCATTTCTATGTTACCAAGATTACTCTCATTTTCATTCTGGGAGTGACTCTTGGAGTGATAACACATCCAAAAACCTAACCCTAGGAGATGAAACGCCAAACATTATGTGGGCCCCTATGGGTAAGTTGGTACCTCAAATTCTTGAGGTCGTAACTTTTTCATACGACCTCTATTTTAGGCACGTGATAGACCATTGGAAATATCTTTTAGAGAAATACACATTATGATGTCAAGCTCTAACTTCATCTACGATTTGTCTGTGGCGATCCAAAAAAACATTGTTTAAGGCCCAAAAATGACCCTAGAAGTACAAAAAGATGTACTCACATGAAAACTTCCAAAATAATCCAGTTTGATTAGGTGGGCGACCACCAATCTCCACCTGGAAGATGTGTAGGGATTTAGACAGCCCTGGAAGTGTAGAACCCACAATTACAAATAATTACAGAAGAACGTGTTGAACTAAAAACTATCAAGAGGAGTGAGTTGGAATAGGTGGGTGGCCACCATGTTATAGCAATATTTTCCTCACCCCATGCAGCTTGCTCAAAAGGCATTTTCCATTTCCCTATGTAGACTTGAAGTCCCATTTTTCACTTCCCAGAGATAAAAAATCATATTTGTCCACATATGCGCACCCTACAAGTTAGAAAACATGTATATACGCAGGTTGCACCATTGCATCCCGCGTACATCGAGTTTGGTACTCAAAATTAAAAATTGTGTTGGGTTTCCATGTCACGTCATGAGATCCATGATCCTTGACATTCCATATACAAAAAATGTTTTGACTCAGCCCGTCATTTCCATTTGAAGGCTATAAATGGGCCATATCCAAACTGTGGAAGGCGAGAGAATTCAACTTTTGAGATCAAAGATACTTTGGAGAAATTTTCACTTCACATTGAGTCTCCATCCCTTTGTCATTTAAAATTTGAATGCATTTTTCATCCCCCAATCTCTTCCCTCTTTGATGGAAAACCTCATTGTCTCTCTTATATGAGCTTGCCTTTGGTGGAGGATTGAAGTGGTGGAGGCCCAGCTAGAAGGGACTTAGTTTCTTTGTTCCGAGATGTGCCGACACAAAATTTTGTCACTTATACACTTATGTTCATATTTTAATAGAAATACTATTTTCTTGTCCAATTGATGTCTTGCAAATATTTGAATTATTATTCCATGGGCATATTTGTTATGAATGTTAATGTATTATGCTATTATATGTGCTAAATTTATATATTATCACCATATGCTTACGTATCTTGGTTGTTGAGGACAAGTTGCAGGCATAAATCTTTGATTTGAGTGCTCAATGGTGGTCTTCATCAAACATCTAGATGAGGTATTGTTACGAGGAAAATCTCTCTATGGCTAGAGGTAAACCAAATCAAACGAAAATGACTGCATAAATCAACTCTAATATCATGTATGATATATAAACAAATATACTAGAAAGACAAGATAAAAGACCTACCTCTTCCAGACGTTCGATGATTTCCACCGTTGAGAACTGGACTCAAAGAAATACACCTGCACTTGTCCTCAACAATCAAGAAATGAAAGCATATGGTGATAATATATAATGTTAGCACATTCAATAACATAATCCATCAACATTCATAACAAACAATCCCATGGAATAACAATTCAAATATTTGCAAGATATTAATTGGACGAGAAAAGGGTATTTCTATTAAAATGTAATCAACAAAATTGAATGAATTACAAACTTCCATGTCGGCATGGTTCATAACTGATAGACTAAGTCCCTTCTAGTTGGTCCTCCACCACTTCAATCCTCCACCAAAGTCAAGCTCATATAAGATAGACAATGAGGTTCTCAATCAAGTAGGGAAGAGCTTGGGGGTTGAACAATGTGTTCAGACTTAAAAGGACAAAGGGATGCAAACTCAATATGAAGTGAATGATTTCTCCAGAGTAACTTTTCTCTCAAAGTTGAATTCTTCTCCTCTTTTCCATAGCTCAGATTTGGCCCATTTATACCCTTCAAGTGGAACTGAAGGACCAAGTCAGAATGTTTCCAGTATATGGAAGGTCAAGGATCATGGATCTCATGATGTGACATGGAAATCCGACATCATTTTTTAATTTTGGGCACAAAACCCGATGTACATGGGTTGTAGTGGTGCAAACTGCATATACACATGTTTTACAATAGGTAGGGTGTGTATATGTGGAAAAATAATGTTTTTAGCTCTGGGATTTGCAAAAAGGGACTTCAAGTCTACATAGGGAAATGGAACAAGGCCTTCTGAGAAAATTTGCATAAGGTGAGGAAAATCTTTCTATAACAGATGCCCCCTAATGTATGAGGTCAGAGGAGTATCTGTGATGGTTGAAATACATTATAGTACCCATAAGTGGAGTAATGGGGACCCAGATAGAAGCACTAGTTGCTCATGAGAATATTACAATATGTACTAACTTTTCACACATGGATGCCAATTTGAATTACACTGCAGATCCATGTGAAAATATATCGAACAACTGTCCATGGACATGAATAGGAAATACAAAGGTGGCTACATTCCATAGGTTGTCATAGTCACGAACAAGGCTCAGTAAAACCAGTCTCAAAATAAATCTGAAGATATACGCATACAATAGAGTACAATTTGATCTCTCGTGATCACTAAAGTCACATAGGTACTAGTCCAATGAAAGTTACCAACAACTCAGGAAATATGTGGCTATAAATTGATGTCTTCAAGTCTTCTACACAATCTGCGAAAGGTGAAAGTCTACATTGTGTGAATAAAGGAATTGAGGTCGAACACAATGAGACTTCGTTTGATTACCGTTTGTTGAGATATATCATTAAAAAATGCAAGACAACCTACCAATAATGAAAGTAGGTATGAAGGAAACGAGTACATTCTTACAAGTGTGAATAGAGGTGTTGAGGTTGAAGTCTTGAACAATCCATCGATCAGGAGACATTGATGTATTCCCAACTGTCGATGGTGAGAGAACCTACCACTAATGACTGCAAGCCTCTAGGTACTCATATGAATCTAGGTCGCATCTCCAAAATAGATGAGCTAAAGTCGATGGAAGGAGACTCGTTGAAAGGAGAGCATTAAGGAATCTCTCATCATTCAGCACGAGGTACAAAGCAGGAGCTTGATGATTTGGAGGAAATCGAAAAAAGAACATGTTCATGAACCAACGACCTTGTGCGTCCTTCATCTGTTCTAGATGCAAGTAGTACAAAAAAAATACCCTATGAATATAAACCAATAAGGAAAACTATTGAAAAAGGCAAGGTAACCACCAATATGGCTAATGGCATCCAAATCACTTCACCAGTCCCAATGTGTGAATAGATTTATTTCCGTCGAACACAAGGGAAACCACCTAGTTAGCGACCAATGATGAAATGTCGATTGTTGGGTTCAGGGTTACCTACCAGTGAGGAAAGTAGGACTAGGGTGCACAATAGGACTACAAGCTTCATGTAACTCTGAGACACACTGTGGGTATGGACGACATTCAAAGTCAAGAGTTTTGAGGAATGGATGAAACAGGTTGATAAACATCCTTTGAACAAGAGCATAAGACGTATGGAAAAATCTGGAAGCATAGACTCAATGATGAAACTTTGAGATGTAGGAGGCATCAATGAAAATCTCCATAGGGACTGGAAGAGTAACCAGTCGGGGGAGTAAAATCTTTGTAACGAGCTCAGCTTCCTAAGGTCATGCTAAACCGAAAATTGATGACATGTGGACTCAAAAATTTTGTGCTCTGTTCAAAAGAGACATGAATGCTGCCACTATAAGATAATACTCTTTTCCCACCCATCTTTTTTTTTTCATACTCAAATGAATTTCATGATACAAAGAAGGAAACAAGTGTCACAAGTAAGAAAACTAGTTCCAGCAGTGGAACATATCTATTCTCAATGCAAGGAGGTTCATGAGGGGGATGGACACTCGGGGGAATGTTTCCTCTTGGGTATAGGGTGTCAAGCTGCAAAGGATATAAACAAGGCTCTTCTTGGTTGATGATTCAAATCGCTGAGGTGAAAGGCTTATAATGAAAAAGAGAGAATTGACAATAGGCTCAATACTGCAAGTAAGAGAATGAGATGCAATTACAACTTAATGCCAAAAATTTCCTTTTTCGTAATCTTAGTCTACTTGGTTTGAAAAATGCATAAACTTGCACCAAATAGATGTCCTTTCAAATCCAATTTACGAGTGTGAAAGAGACAAGTTCACTCGACAAAATTTTCTCTTTTTGAAACGAGTCAGAAAATATATTAAATCAGACTCCTTGGGGGGTTTCTAGGCGACATGTCATGGGGGAGGCCAAGGTTCTCGTGCAGGATTTCTGTGAAAGGTCAACAACTTACGAATAGCTGAAACAAGATTGGGAAAACCCAAATCTCTCCAAGTCGAGGAGGATAAATTGCTAGCAGAGGTTACCTTATCAACGATATATCAGAGAATGTATCTTATCTAATAAGATATGGGAGGAGGAATTTGATACTCCACAAGACCATCCGAGTCAAAGGGAACCTCGTCAAGACTTGGAGGGAGAGTACTCGGGGAGAGTAAAACTCTCTCTTGTTGAGAAGATGCAGGACTAGATATGATAATGACACGGTCGAGAGATATCTCACTCCATAACACATGAGTGGAGTCAAGTGATGATTGCATCGGCATGACTACCGTGTCAATCAAAGGAGAAACAGAGTGTTGGGAAACCAAAGATGACTCAAAACTCAAAGGTCCCCTAGGAAAGGACCACACTTCTTGTACCACAGTAGTGACAGGGCACAAATGAGTAAGGTTATCTCTTTTGAAAAGCCTACAAAGGAACTTGGGCTTACCTCTTACACGTCTAGGATTCTCAATCATATGAATGCCCCCAACGTCACCCACAATGGTTGGAAACATGCTCTCAGTGTGACTGGCATAGGTTGATGGTTCATCTCCCACATGTTGCATAGAGGTTGGAGATGTGATGTCAGTATGAATCATGGAGAATAGAGTGGTGCCCCCAACATGACTTGCAGCAGCTGGTTCTTGGTCTTCAACATGGCTTGCATAGGTTGTTGACCAATTTCCAACATGATTGGAAGTGGTTAGTGATGGGATTCCAGCATGACTTGTAGTGACTTGACTGGTGGCGACAGTTAGTTGTGGCACTTGAGACCAAGGTCTTGGGAAAGACTAGTTGTGAGAAATTGTAGGCCAGGAAGGGTCCTGGTTTATACCCTTTCCCTGTCTAGAAAGGTAGTATCCTCCACCTGATTGATCGATAAAGGTTTGTACGAGTATTTTGACTGAAGTACATGTCTGCGAGGAGACAAAGGCATGATAAGGATTCTTCAAGTGAGGATATGTGTTGTCCCCATGTGAAGGGGTTCTATGAAGTGGGTATCCCATACCATAGAACTAATTCCCTCTGTATGAAATACCAAAGGACATATGGAGACCCGCTATGGGTATAGTTTTCATAGGAACTGACATAGCAGACGAATGATACACGGATGGGGTGTAATAAGTAGAATAACCACCCATTAGAGAACTAGCTCCTGAAAATGTGAGGTTAGGATTGGATCTGTAAGAGGGGATATTCCAACCCCCTACAGTGAGAGTTGGTTGAGGGATAAGACTCCTCTCAAATGAATATGCGTATAGCATATCCATCATGCCCTCGGATGATTGTACATGAATATTAAGAGGGAAGTGATTGGAGACTGAAGGCATGGACTGAGTATCATAATTTTGCATACCATTATGAAACATGAACGGATTCGTCCCCGTGACATGAGTGAATGTCATAGGGGAGGTTGAAGTAAATGAGGGAGCCAAAGCAACTCCACTATCCATGATAATGACAACTCAAGGCGTAGTATAAAATCTTAAGGTCAACTAATAATCAAAGAACACACCAAAAATACACAAAAGGCCAATATGCACACAAACGGGATAAAGTGGATGAAAGGGGCCTCCCTCCCTAAAGTAGGTATGCCTCACCCAAGAGGTGCCTGAGACTCCCTGATAAAGATTGAAGGTATCAAAATCAGTTATAATGGCCCTCATGGTCTTAAAACTAGTCAATTAGATCCCCTCGGAGAGGTAATCCTCCATAAATTTTGTGTGATGTATGACTGTTGGAGGCAGGACAAATAAAAAAGAGAGGCTATTTTGGGAAGAAAGGAATGCACAAGGAAAGCGACAACTGGAAGGAAGCGAAGCATGTGCGCAAGAATGGAAGACCTAACAAAGTTAGGGTTAGGGTTTTTGTAATACATTGTAATGGACGATGAGCCATAAACGTGTATATATATATATATATATATATATATATAGATACCTAGGAGGTCTAGGGAGAGGAGCAGAGGTAGTAGTTGTCGATTATGAAAGAATACATAAGTAGACATTTCAGAGATTCCGAAGAGACGACGAGAGGAAGGAGTTTTGTTTTGATAACTAGTTGTAATACTTTGTGGTACGACCTAATTATATAAGTTGTTGAGCTGTAGAGCGCCAGAAGGGTAGATCTTGAGGGTTAGATCATAGGTTGAGGATCCTGGTGTGATCTAGTCTGCCTCATAATAGATATTGACCCGACTGAGGATGAGTGGTAAAGTGCACGGTGTTGTAGTTTTGGAACTGCCATAATAAAAGAGCTTGAGAGATAGATCTTTGAGGATGTAGCCCAGGAGGGGGTGAACCATGGTAAAACCCATGTTATGTGATTGAATGCCAGTGTCTCTTTTATTGTTTATAAGTATATGTTAGTATGATGAATGAATGCGATAATAAGCTAAGTACATTACATTCATGATTTGGAATGACAGTATATTGATTTAATAAGTTAAATAGAACTCTCAACACACACTTCTCAAATCTCCATTCAATCTTGGACTTGAAACACTTGAGTATTGCAGCCACCCATTAAGACTATCTTGGGTGAGACTGCACAGTGCACTCTGTGCGTTGCATTGCCTTCTAGTTTACTAGGAAGGCTGATAGTTTTAAGCGATTTGTTGGAACCCCGATAGACTTGAACCTTGGTCAATCATGTTAAAGGTATAATCAGAGAATCTAAACCAACAAATGGTGTTTTTGTCGAGTGGAACAATATAGGATTATTGGCCCTTGACCAAGTTTTGGGACTTCGACAGCCTGTCGAAGACGGAGCGCAAGATGAAGCAGAGATCGCAGGATCTCAGCCCCTTTTTGGGTCTGTTTTGGGATTTGGGAATATTTAATGGGAATGGGATGTCGGCCCATGGGTTTACCCATGTTTAAGCCTATTTTGTATGTATAAATAGAAGGCTAGGCAATGTAAGAATTCATTGAATAGTGTGCAAGTGTTGTGCAAGTTGGCTAAGAGCTAAGAGTGGGATCTGTGTGATCAACATTTGTAAGGCTTCGTGCATACTGTATGAGACTTGCAAAGCTAAGTGAAATTCATTGTAAGAGACTGTGAAGGCTTTGTGTTGCAACACAAGGAAGGAGGATCTACTAAGTTGTCCAAATCTCCTGTCTTATGCGGAGTAAGGGTTTTTGGCTCTGTGCGTGTAGATGACTGATCGAAGCTAATAAATAAGAAGACTTGGTGGACGTAGCCCCAGGGTGGGTGTGAACCACGTAAATACGGTGTTATTTTTCTCTGTGCTATGTTCTGATATGTTTATGTGTTATGTGATAAGTGTTTTGATATAGATAGATAGATCTGTTTATTCTTTTTTCTTATGATGAATTTGGATGCTAGCTCTGACATCTGTGAACTTTCTTAGTGCTTGAATTTGCTAGATCTGATCTAATTCCTTTGCTAAGTGCTTATATACATTAGATCAGGGTGAATGTTGTGATGCTCTATTTTCTCTGCGGAGTAGATATTGGTTAGATAATGATGAAATAATGGTGGTAAGTGCTCTATTAAGTGTTATAATCATAGATATGTGTCCCATATAAGGTTGCAAACACCTGAGTCCTACAACCACCCCTGCCTCTACCTCAGGTGAGACTTCATCTGCTTCACAGGTGTTGCCAAAAGGGTCGGTAGTTAGGGTTTTTTTGGTGCGTTGTTGTAGCGTTGAACCCTGGGTCTGCCCCTATGTCCCAACAAATGGTTCTGTTGCCAGGACCTGAAACTGTGATTGTTGGAAACAGAGGAAGAAGAAGATTTGTGCAAATATCTGATCTGAAATTGTGAAAGCTCTATGCATAGATCTATTTCTCTAGTGTGCAGTACTGATCAGGGGATCAAATTTTGCTCAATTTTCAAAGTGCTCGGAATGTGACGAAAACAATGCCATTGTGTCTGTCTCGTTTTCTTGATTTCGGCGGTATATTTACTTTCTCAAACGAAGTTCGTATGGAGGAGATATCGCGATCTGTTTTCCAAGGCAAACAGGCAAAAATTTTGGATGCTGACTGTACCTATCCGTACAGTCCGTACGGTGACGTGGCAGGGCCATACCATCTGTACAGTGACGTGGAAGATGGATGATGTGGCACTTTTTCATTGGT
The DNA here is from genome assembly GCA_010110895.2 of Picea sitchensis. NCBI lineage: Eukaryota > Viridiplantae > Streptophyta > Pinopsida > Pinales > Pinaceae > Picea > Picea sitchensis. Next base: position 72,095 of record SNQJ01S0063978.1, on the reverse strand, counting down.
TGATGTTGGGGAGTAGCGTGTTGACACGTGTCCAGTTGATGGCAAATGATATGAGGACACGTGGCCCAATCCATGGGTGCCACGTGTCCCCCTCATTGGTTAGTTATATGTAAAAGTTTATTGGGCGTCTGTGGGGTTCGACCCCCAGACCTCCCCTCTATGTAATAACTTCATAACTCTCCGCTAACCAAAGTGCTGCCCTTTGTTCCTTATTAGATATGCCATAAAACCTATATTTAACGTTGATTATTGTTTGGAAGGAAAAGGGGGTCGGGTCGGGGCTTAGCCCCGACCCGTGGACACATTGTATTACATATGACCCATATATATTATGGCCTGACCGTTGGCACACGCATTACATACATTACATTGCATTGCATTGTATTGCAATGTATTGCAATATATTGCAATGT
>SNQJ01S0063978.1:55135-71672 GCA_010110895.2 Picea sitchensis | reverse complement strand
TTCAATGTTTATGCTGTTGTCTATGTGTATTTTGCATAAGTAATCCTTAATTTATGTGTTGCAAATTGATCCTGTTTCTTTAAACACATAACATTTCACTTGCAATAAGTTTTCAAGTTTTTCAAGTCTTCTTCATTTTTAGATCAAGTACTCTACTAGTTTGGCGAGTTTTGTGCTAAGGAAAAGAAGTCTGATCTGAATAAAAGAGGTAAGATCTGGAAGATTTGTGCCCTAATAAAGGTAAAAGTGAGAATTCTTGATTAAAAGCGGTGAGATCTGGAAGCTTTGTGCTTTGATAAATGTAAGAATAGTGAAAACGTTCTAGATATGAAAGCTTTGTGCTCTCTAGAATTAAGATTAGTGGAATTTTTTGTTTCAAAGTATGAATCTAGGTATGTTTGATAGATTATGTCCTATCTTCAAAACAAGGGTATTAATAGATGAAAAAAGATTTGATATGAGTAGATCTGATAAGAATAATGAAAAATATGTTATACTTATGCATAGAAAGGATATTTAGAGTAATAAGTGTATGCAGGATCCTAGAAAGAATTTTTTGCAGGTTAGCTACCATGATCCTAGTGCACAGTATAGAAAATACTGGGGATAATTTAAGTGAAGGAGAGGATTAACCCCTTGTTACAGTTGTAGAAAACCTGAGAATATTGCTAAGGAATGCCCTGGGAGAAGACCTAGTTGTCTTTGTTTTAAAGCTATGGACCATGAAGTATTGGATTGTCCTAGAATGATTTTTAAGCTTGAAGGAATGAACATGAGACAAGAAAACCCTAAGGAAGATCCAAAAACTAAAATTATGACAGAATCCTAGAAAGAATTAGAGACTATCTTACTACAAAAAAAAGAAACCTTGAATGACCATCGACATGTCAACTTATCAAAGATCTTCACAGAAAATGAATGACTTGAAGCAAGAATAGGATACTTCGACATTGATTGTGTTCTAGATGAGGAAACACATGTGAATATCATGACAGAAAGAACTTGGGAAGCTATAGGGAAGCCTGCTATGATTCCTTCACTAGGAGGAATAAGACTATTCAAAGGAAATTTGATTAACCTATGTGGAAAGCTCACCCAGATACCTATGAATGTCAATGGAACTTCGATAGAGGAATATTTTGAGATTGTTAAATTCAATGAGAACAACGCCCCATTTACCATGCTACTAGGAAAACCTTGGATTGAAAGAGACTAGGCTAGGAGGAAAGAAGAAGAAGAAGTTTTAGAACAACAGAGGCAAGAGTTAAAATAATTCATGACTAGAAGGATCGCACACTTGATTGAAGAACGGGAGAACAAATCAAAGCCATTTAACACTAGAAACCTGGATGTCGAAGTTGCAAGAACACTAGAAGAACCACTGAAGATTGGCGTACCTATTCCATATGAAGAAGAAGGGTTACCCTTGAATCTTAGGAAAGAATCTCAACAGTGTGAAGTAACTATGCCAAAAGAAGCTAACGGTCAGAATGGAAAAAAGTACACCGAGATGAAGCTCACTGGGAAGAAGGCTAGAAAGCTAAGTAAGAAGCGATCTAAGATCAACAATTTGCAGAAGGTTCTAGAGGAAACCTTGTAGAAGAAAAATTTGCAAAATTGGAGCTACATCGGGATATCAGAGCAACGATGCATGGAAGTTCACCATAGCAGAGCAATATAGCCATTGAGGCCATTATAACCATTATATCAATGCTTTGAATGGATAGAAATACATTTATGGACAACCATCTCACCATCCATCTGTTGGGATCGTGCCATAATGGACAAAACAGAGTTAATGAAGGCTTCATACCCGTTGCAAGCGACCGGTTGTCGAGTTACCTATTTATCCCATCACGCCATGCACCGAGAAAAAAATTTCCAACTGAGAATTTGAGCCCATAGACTAAGTTTATTTTATACAGTGATTATCACAATATTGTTTTCTATCCTATTACAGTGTCTAAGTTATTCCCTGAACCCGAGATTGTTAACCCCGAGTGTGTATGTCGGACGAGTTGAGCGATGTCGAGAAAATTGTTGAAGAAGTTTTGATTGACCTCATGACTGAAAGATTCATGTTGATGTCCACAAGTATACAAGAATCATATACAAGAGGACTTCTAGCCTCTCTGTTCACTGCTCACGGAGACGGACCATCCCAACCATCCGATGAAAAGTGAACCAAGCACAAGGATGATCTAGAGAATGATAAATTGATCCCAACCATCTTACCTACCTATCTACCACCTATGAGAGGTGCAATAAATCAAGACAATGTACCTAGAGATTTTGAGTATGCCTTGGTCACTACATACCTCCCGAAGGAGATATGCGCAGTTCGCGTAGACCAAGAAACGATTGCGGATTTGAAGTTTAGCAACTTCAACCTCGGAGATCGCAAACTTTACAACATGCTCTCTCCACATAAGTACCTAACCTAGACTAAGGGGGAAAATTCAAAGATAATACCCCAATCGTGGACCCATAACCTCGCGCAGTCCACCATGTTCAATGTCATGAAGATTCCTCACTTTGGACGACACTAGGAGGTGAATGAATGTGTCAAACTATTGTGCTCTTGTTACCATGGAGGTTACTTGTGGCTAAACCATTGTATAACAGTTGATCTGACATTGATCAATCGGATCACGTTGTTAAGTATGCAAGGACCTGATCCACAAGATTTTTACCCCAAAAAAGCCATGGATTACGCTCTAGTACAGTGGATCAAGGACACTTATGGCAATGTCGAGAAGGGAATGTGAGGCTAAAAGGTAGCCTCTATCCAGAGTGGCATAGTGCACCTTTCCTATCAATTGATTGTAGGGAATTTAGTACGAAAAATCCAACCCACCCAAGTCACTGGTTTTGTAGTCGACCTCACAGGGAAGTGCGCAGAAGGAATTCAGATGAACTGGGTGAGGTACCTGGTGAACCAATTAGAACTCGACTGCAGAGAAGCCCAGTATCAAGGGTAAAGATTTCATTTCAGCTAGCTATTGATCCCGATAGCTTTATTTCCTAGGAAATGCCAGAAGGTGCGACCTTCTCAGACATCGAGCCTTTCGAACCATTGGTCGCGAAGTTCAGTACACTATGGTACTCAAGCGATATGAATAAAAAATGGCATTCCACTATTGTTTTTCATACCTATTACAACCAGCTAAAGACAACCATCCAGTCCAAACCTTGCATCACTCTGAACACTCTACACCATTTCATGCCCTTGATGAAGTTCAGCGCAAACCAACATTTTATTTACATCACAACACGTGCTAACGAACACAAGAAACATATCTAATCCTACTATAAGATAATGGAGAAGGACTTGGAGGAGATCACCAAGGACTAGTTAGCAAAACTCCTCATTCCAGAAGACCCTATAGAGATATTCGACATCGACAGCCTAGAAACTACGCAGGATACACCCAGAACTAGAAGGACAAAGAAAATTGAAGAGGTTCAGGATTTAGATAGTGCATCTGTGGAGATTGCTTCCATCTCACCAGAGAAAGGAGGTGATGGTGAAGAGTTGAATGACAAAGAGGTCAAACAATATCAGGGTGACGAGGCTAATCTCCTAAAGAAAAGGAAAGGTTTTCCTTTGAAACCTTCCTCCCAGAAGAAAGTGAAGGCCACCAGGACCAAGATGAAGACCATCCTCACCTCTAATGACTTCGACTTCCTCATAGAATCCCTACAATATGATTCAATGGAAATAATAGAGAAACAAGAAGCAAAGAAAGAGGAGATGTATGATCGAATTGAGACTGAACGCCGAGGGGTACATCAGGCCCTACAATCCAACCGCACAGTCTCCACTGTGCTAGGGGAACCAGAATTGGGAGATGAGCTAACTCAACTTCACCGCCTAGATAATACAGTCAAAGCTCGTCTTCGACGAGCACAAGAAGAAACAGTGCAATCCACCTAGGATTTGACACAAGTACATGGAGTCCTTATAGAGAAACGTAGTGCTGCAGAACGGGAAAATATTTCTCTCCAAGCAAAGTTTGATGAAGAAAAATCCCAACTACAGTAAGAAAAGGAACAGTTGCTTGCGGAGTAACTTGAAGTAACATAAATGGTAAACATAGCAGTTCTCTCTTTGACAGTCGCAGAAGTAAAGGACGAAGAGAGAGTTCCACATAAATTAGTGCAACTTGAAGAAGTGATCCAGCAGCTACAACAACACATAACATATTTGGAGCTACGTGCAGTACCTGAGACCCCTCAAGATGTAAGAGACCAAAGGGAAGAAACTGCCAGGAACATATTTGAAAGGCTCAAGGCTCTTACCATGGAATGTAAGGAGCTCACTAATCGCAGTGCCCTGACATATGAACGACTCGCTGAGAGTCCAGAATTAAGAGCACTGGAGTCGTAACTCCAAGAGGCAAAGTACCAAGATGAAAAGATACAGGTGCAACTAAAGTCCCTATCAGTTGTGAAAAGAATGAAGTGCTCCTAAGAGCAATGCACTGCATAGTAGAAAATCCATACTATCCAAAGCAGAGTTATGGAGATAACTTAGAAACTCCAACCTGTGCAAGATAATCCCTATCAATTGTTTATAGAGGTAGAAGGCCAAGGAGAAGATCTAGAGAAGGTTGTCACTACAGCAGAACAACATCTAGAAGGACCTATTAATGATACATTCATCCATGAGTTCGCTGAAAAGGAGGTCGTAGCACAGCAACAGGTCGAAGCAACTCGAGCCAATCTCGAGGCGTTCAAAGAAGAACTAGTCAGACTAGAGTGACTCGAGATGAGTCACAGGTGAGTGTTGGGGGCTTGTTGGCCCTTGACCAAGTTTTGGGAGATCCTTGGTTAGGTTTACCTATTTTGGGACTTCAACAACCTGTTGAAGACAGAGCACAAGACGAAGAAGAGATCACGAGATCTCAACCCCTTTTTGGGATTTGGGGATATGTAATGGGAATTGGATGTTGGCCCATGGGCTTACCCATGTTTAGGCCTATTTTGTATGTATAAATAGAAGGCTAGGAAATGTAAGAAGTAGTTGAATAGTGCACAACTATTGTGCAAGTTGGCTAAGTGCTAAGAGTGGGATCTGTGTGATCAATATTTGTAAGGCTTCGTGCATACTGTATGAGACTTGCAGAGCTAAGTGCAAGTCATTGTAAGAGATGGTGAAGGCTTTGTGCTGCAATGCAAGGAAGGAGGATCTAGCGAGCTGCGCAGATCTCTTGTCTTATGTGGAGTAAGGGTTTTTTTCTTTGTGCATGTAGATGACTGATTGAAGTTAATAAAGAAGAAGAGTTGGTGGACATATCCCCAGGGTGCGGGTGAACCATGTAAATACTGTGTTATTCTTCTCTGTGCGATGTTCTGATATGTTTATGTGTTATGTGATAAGTGTTTTGATCTAGATAGATAGATAGATGTGTTTATGATTTGTTCTTATGATGGATCTCGATGCTAGATCTGACATCTATGAACTTCCTTAGTGCTTGAATCTTCTAGATCTGATCTAATTCCTTTACTAAGTGCTTATATACATTAGATCAGGGTGAATGATGTGATGCTCTGTTTTCTCTGCGGAGTAGATATTGTTTATATAATGATGAAATAATGGTGCTAAGTGCTCTATTAAGTGTTATAATCACAGATCTATGTCCCAGCTAAGGTTGTAGACACCTGAGTCTTTCAACCACCCCTGCCTCTACCTCGGGTGAGACTTCATCTACTTCGTAGGTGTTGTTGAAAGGGTTGGTAGTTAGGGTTTTGTTGGTGCGTTGTTGTAGCATTGAACCCTGGGTTTTCCCCTATGTTCCAACAAGGATTGAGTAGATGGGATGTGTTAAAAGAGGGTAAGATCTGCGAAAGGCAGGTCAAATGAATACCGAATCGGCAACAAAAAGGTGATAAGAATGTGTCGGTAAGAAGGGGATGTTAAGACCGTGGAATCCCACAAAAGAAGAAATCAAAAACTAGTTGAAGACAAAGGAGCTAGAGTTTGTGTGGAAAGATAACATAAACCCTAGAGTAGCACCGTGAAAATACCTTGATAAGTATGTGTTTATTGATCTGCATGAAGTATTTTTTTGTGATTTTCCACACTTATTGTAGTAGTGGATATTGAGGTTAAAGGATAACCATGCAACAAACTGGATCTAACAGTTAGAGTGGACCCCATTTCAGATTGAGCATTTACATCAGGTAAATAACAAATTCACCCATGCAGTAGATTTTTGGCTTGACAGTATTATAGCAGGATTTATAGCAGAATTTGCAATAGATACTCCGAAGTTTTACAATGCGGCAGAGAAAGAGTTTCTACGAGGGCCTCAAGGAAGGTAGATTCGATCAATGTATAATTCTATTAAGATATTGCTCTATAACAAAGGTGTAATGAAAATGGAGTCAGATAGCTAAACTTCCTTGCGTGCATGGGGGAAGGGGGGAAGCACTGACAAAAAGAGGAGGAATGGAAGGAGAAGTGGATAAAGGAAAGAAGGAAGAATCATTGGACCCAATCATGATGGATGATGACCAGATCAAGCAGATCATGGCGACAACTGGAAAGACATGCAGTGGAGTACCCTACCAATACAAGGTGAACACAAAGAAGAGAGTCATAACTGCGAGGGAAGGCTTGGAAAGTGATGAAGAGGAGGTAGAGGATCTTCGGGCTGTGGAGACGTTTGAGGAAATATTGCGTGCAACATATGAGAGGAAGACGAGAGGTCCAAGAGAGGGAATACATGGAAGCAATCCTATCCATATTAATGTCAGTGTGGAACCCATCAACCCATGTATGACTAACACACCAAAAACAACACCACCGTTTAGACAACCAAATTTAAGGAGAAGGAAGACAACAGGAAGTACATCTACACAGGGAACAACAACTGGAGGAGAAAGTTCAGGAAGTATTAGTCAAGTATATAAACCACGCGGAGGTAGTAGTTTAGAATTCAAGATGGCATGACACGATCCCACCATCAGGTTACCAGAATTCAAAGGAGAAGCATCGGAGGACCCGGAAAAGAACCTGTTTATCACACATTGGATTGGTGTATGAGTTTATCCACAAACAATCCACCAGGGAAAACCATAACAATTGTGGACATCAAGAAATTGTTGATAAATGAATTTCAGAAACCAAGTTCATAGGACTAGTACATGAACGAGATGATAGAAATTAGAGAGAAACCAAGAAAATATGTATGGGGGATTGACCAGAGATTCAAGTGACTGAAAGGAAAGTCGAAATACCTCATGAAAAATATGCAACACAAGAACCTGTTCGTCAATTCACTATTACCACACTTGAAATATCCACTGTGACAATAGCAATTTTAGACATAGGCAGAGGATCTGCAAGCAACCCTGGAATTGGAAGAAAACCAATATCAGAAGACAGATCCAGCCATCAAAAAGATGAAGGAGGATATGAAGAACTTAACGTTCCATATAAACCAGAACAAATGTAAGGACAAACGAGAAGACATTTGGTGTACCACATGCAGGATGGAAGGACACCATAAGAATGAATGTCCAACATCCACATAGTATATGGCAGCAGGGATTCCAAATACGTTACACACATGAGGACTATGGTGTGAAATCTGTAAGAAACAGGGCCACGACCCATATCATTGCCCGATGATGCATAATTACTAGACAGTCCCAAAGAGTTCATATTGCAACTTTTGCAAGTCAGTGGGCCATGATGACAAAGACTATATAAATATGGACTTGATGAGAGAGAGGACATAAGATGCATATAGGGTGTAGGAGGAAATGATGATCGAGCAATCCACACCTTAGTTTAAGCAGGTACTAGCCCCATAAAAAACTACACAACAATATTATAATACTACACAACAACCATATAATAGTGCACAACCACAGTACAACAAAATGCAGTCTCATTACAATACCCCACAATACAATGAGGCACCTTAGTATAACGCGTCGTGAGGGGATCGAGTTGGCTACAGAGGCAGAGAACGAACAAGAGGAGGATTTGGAAGAGGTAGAGGACGAATGGTATGTCACAATTGTCAACAACCAAGGCACTATGCAAGATAATGTCCACTTCCACCAATGACTTGTATGTATTTTCGCGCATCTGATCACGAAACAAAAGAATGTCCTATGTTACTAGGGAAGATCTAGGAAAAGAGGAATTAGAACAACCAGAATGTTCAATGGATTTTAGTGGGAGCGGGGACAATGAAAGAAACATCAACATAGTTACTCGCAAAGGAGATAAAATAGGAAATGACGAAGTTCGACAAGAGCCAGTACAACATCAGTGGGTGAAGAAGAATGTCAAACCAACGAAGTCGTTTGATGCGCAGAATGAGAAGGAAACATTTAAGGAAGCTAGACAATAATTTATGAATCAAGACACTGCGTCGACTTCAACCGCACATCATAACAAGGAAGTACCAGAGTACACGATGCCTCCATCATTGGATTATACCAAAGAAATGCAACCCATGGGACAAGTAAGTACAATCAAAGGATTTTTGCAATCACGTGTAAATATATTAAATGATCCATCCTCTGTCAAAATATAACAAAGTATGTTAGAAATATGTAGCATAGAGACAGAAGGAAAAATAGAAGAAAAAACATTCAATCACCTACATACAAGGAGAAGAACAAGTAGGGAGTTCAGGTTGAATGCCAGCATCATAGATTTCAACATGGGAGATATCATATTGGATCTAGGATACGAAGTCAATGTTTTACCAAAGAAGACATGGAAATGTATGGGAGAGCCCACATTAGGATATTCACCCATTCAACTGAAACTAGAAAACCAACACAAAGCTCTACCAATTGGGAGACTGAAAGGAGTGACAGTAGACCTGGACAGAGTGCGTACTAAAGCATACTTCGAAGTGATTGAAATAGTGGATGACACAACACCATATACAACATTGCTGATCTTGGATTGGGTGTTTGATAACTAGGCCATAATCAATTTAAAGACACAAAAAATTAAATTTGAGTCAGGAGAATACATGGTCATTGCGCCGTTAGTCCCATCATAAGGGGAGAGGTTTGTAGAGCCTATTTTATTAGAATTGGAGGAAATCATCCAGTTTCATAGGACAATTGCACGAGATGAGGATTATGTAAACCCAACTGCAGATGGGATACTTAGTTGACAGAGAATTACTTCATGTACATCAAACTCAGATACAGGTTTCGAGAATTGGCAATAGAGACTACATGAAGTTTCCACAAGAAGATGTGTAAGAATAGACCACGCAGTAAGATGGGTAGGTACAGAGATAAGGGAAGCACCCAGTTTCCATGGGGTAAACGATATAGAAGAATTCTTTACACAATACGAAGATGAAGTGTTAGAAAACCAGTGACTCTCAGCACTCGATATAGCACTCAAGGCCACACCTGGAAGATGGTGGGGAGCACACAAATAAACAATCAACGATTGGTACCAATGTAAGTGGTTACTGTGCATAAGGTTTGGCACATCAAAGAAAAGAAACCAACAGTAGAAATATGATGGACAGGGGGAACCAACGGAACACTTGGAGAAGTGCAGATCGTTGTAGAAAATGACACCCCCAGAGGAATGGCCTCATCATTTCGTGCATACCTTAGAGGGCATACCAACAAACTGGTCTACAGACCAGGAACTGGGCAAAGGAACTATGAGATGGACAGTACTACAATAGAAATTTACAGTCAATTTCTCATTCGAGCGTGAGAACCCCAACATAGATGCAACACTTACACAAATAAGATGGGTGATATTCATTCAGGAACCAGAATTCAAACTCATAATAGAGGAACAACAGTGGAATAGATAGACAGTGAAAGAACTTTTTTCATGCTACCATGTGCAGGAATAAGTACCAGAGGAAGATGACACACATGATATTCATATCGAGGAAGCAGAAGGAGAGATATAAGTGGGAGGTCCACCTCTAGAATTAGAAGTAATTATTGTGCCAATCAAGGTGAAGAAAGTCAATATTGGGATAGTTGAGAATCGCAAAATGGCTAGCATTGGAGACTACTGAGATGAGAAGATAGTGGAAAGTATAACAGAGTTACTGCGCGAGTACAACAACCTGTTCCCCATAAAGTTTATAGAAATGAAGGGAATAGCAGGAGAAATAGGTGAAATGAAGATTCCACTTAGAGTTGAGGCAAGACCGATCAAACAATGACCATATAGACTAAATCTGATATATAAGAAAAAATTCAAAGCTGATATCGATAGGATGCTCGAAGCCAGAATCATAGAACCCATTGAAGAATAATAATGGATAAGCCTGATGGTAGTTCAGGAGAAAAAACAAGGCAGGATAAGAATATGCGTTGACTTGAGGAAGTTGAACGATGTCTGCCTACATGATCCATTCCTTACACCCTTCACGGATGAAGTGTTGGAGAACGTAGGAGGACATGAAGTTTATCCATTCACCGACGGATTTTTAGGATAAAATCATATCAAGATAGAATCAGAAGACAGATACAAGACCACTTTTTCTATGAAATGGGGATCCTACCAGTACACGGTCATGACGTTTCGATGAAATAATGCACTAGCAATATTTTCCAGAGTAGTCAAAGTTTCATTTAAAGAATTTATCCACCAGTTTATAGAGGTATACTTGGACAATTGGACAGTCTATAGTCTTTTGAAATACCATGTAGAGGTCTTGTGACTGATGTTAGAAAGATGCAGGGAGTGCCAGATATCGCTAAACATCAAGAAGTGCATCTTCGGAACACCGTTTGGTATACTATTGGGCCATATAGTATGCAAGCAAGGTTTACTAGTAGACCCTGCCAAAATTGCAGTAATCATTAACTTGCCACCACCAAAAATAGTTCGTCAACTAAGAGAAACATTGGGAAACACAGGATACTACATAAAATTTATTAAAGGGTATGCACAGATCACCACACCAATGGAGAAACTGTTAAGGAAAGATACAAAGTTTCAGTGGAATGAGGATTGTCAACACGGTCTGGATACGCTAAAAGAAAAGATGGTGACAATGCCAATACTAGTATTCCTAGACTGAGAGAAGAAATTCCACGTATATGTAGATGCATCAACCATATCACTTGGAGCTATTTTGGCGCAGCCAAGAGAAAGAGAATTAGATCATCTGATAGCATTTGCAAGCATAAAACTGTCAGAATCGGAGCAGAACTATAACACTACAGAGAGGGAAGGCCTAGCTATGGTCTACACATTGTAGAAGTTTAGAAATTACTTACTGGGAAAACATTTTAAGATGTTCATAGATCATTTATCCCTTAAGTACCTAGTCAAGAATCTAGTGTTGGGGGGAAGAATCTATCGATGGTTACTACTCTTTCAAAAATTTGATTTTGAAGTAATAGTCAAGCTAGGGAAGATGAATGCAGGACCTGGCCACCTATTAAGGGTCACGAACAGAGAAGAACCTAAGCATTTAGAGGACAACTTTCCAGATGCACAGTTATTTTCAATCCATATCGCCGATGAATACTTCGCAGACATCATCCAGTACTTGAGTATAGGTACTACGCCACAAGAATACAACACCACGCAAAAGAAAAACCTGGTAGACCGGGTTGCAGATTATTAGCTGATTGCAGTACACTTATACAAAATGGGCACAGATAGCATCTTGCGAAGATATGTGCTAGAACATGAAATACCAAGGATTTTAGAAGAATCCCATGAGGGAATAGCAAGAGGACACACTGCAGGAAAAGATACCATGCAGAAAGTATTGTGCGTGGGACTATGGTGGCCGACCATTCACAGAGACTCGAAGGAGTACTACTAGAGATGCGATGTATGTCAGAGAGTTGGTAAGCCCAATATAAGGGACGAGATGCATGTGCGACCACAAGTAACGTTGCAAGTATTCAACAAATGGGCAATAGATTTTGTGGTACCAATTAACCCACCCACCAAGAGAACATGAGAAAGGTACATTATCACCGTGACAGAATCCTGACAATATGGGAAGAAGCAACACCATTAAAAGAATGCAATGCAAAAACAACAACACACTTTCTATTTGAACAAGTGATCACTATATTTGGTTGCCCAATGATTTTGATGAGGGACCAAGCCACTCACTTCATTAACAACACTATTAAGGCTATGACTAAGGAATTTTAAATACATCATAAAAAAAGTACAGCATATCATCCACAAGTGAATGGAATAGTAGAAGCCTTGAACAAAATCCTTGAAAATGCACTAATGAAGATCTGTAATGTCAATAGGGATGATTGGGACCTAAAAATACCAGAAGTATTGTGGTATTACAATACCAAGTGAAATAAGTTAAGAGGACACATGCCATTCAAATTTGTATATGGACAAGAAGCAGTAGTGCCATTAGAATTTCTGGTACCCAATCTATGCTTAGCAACAATTATGAACATGACAGAATGAGGCACAGTACAGGACAAGATGAGTAAACTATTGATCATGGAGGAAGATAGGATCCTAGCCGGGTTCCACCAAGAAGTTCAGAAAGCAAGGGACAAATATTGGCATGACAGACATATCAAGAGGAAAACTTTCAAGGAAGGAGACTTAGTGTTGATGTATGACAGTAAATCCATTCAGCATCCAGGAAAACTCATAATGCACTGGTTAGGACCATACAAAGTAAAAACTGTCACAGATGGGGGAGTTGTATATTTGAAGGAATTAGAAGGGAAATAAATGAGAGGAATGATCAATGGGAGACAATTGTAGCTATACAAGGATAGTCGACCACCCGCAACTTGAAAGACACCTCATAGTCAAAAAAAAAAAAAACAGGATATCAAAAGGGAACAACAAAAGAATAGTGCATCGAAATGAGAAGGAGCATGTGACGAAAGGAGAAGGAGCATGCAAGCTCGGAAATATGAGCCTAATGGAGACAAGCCCAATGTTCAATTCAAAGTGAAAACAAGCGGGAAAGGAGGCTATGACAAAACAAGCACCAAGTGACAGAGGTGAGCGGAATTGAATGCCGAAAATGACTGACGAGATGTCACATTAATCATGCTAATTGGAGATAGCAAGGGAAATCAATGACAAGTATGAAGGAACCGATGGTCTAATTAAATCATAATCGTGGTAATGTCTTCGACAAGCTTCACACGATGCTAATACAAAGCAAGGATGTGGGAGAAGAAAGGTTATTGCGAAATTAGAAAAGGCAAAGAGCGAGAAAGAATACAAAGAAAAACCATGGCACCACCTAAACAAGTAGAACTGATCCATACTGCTAGGAAACCCTAAGGTAGGACCAAAGCACAATTGAAATCGAAGGGAAGCAAACAACAACCATCTCAACTTCCTTAAGTCATCAATGTGGACGAAATACCATCGTCAGATACAACACTAGGAAGCCCAAAACCCATTGAGGAAGAAACCCAATAGACAGTACCTACAGGCATGTACATCAATATGTCGGAAGATGAGAATGACCGACAGAATGAGGATGCAGGCAGCCAAGTGAAAACAAAAAACCCTATAGAAGCCCCGAGAGTCAATGGGACAACTCCAAACCAGGAAGAAATGGTCACGCCAGAAGACAACCGTGTCGAAACAGCCACAGGAGGGAGCAGTAGAATATTTCACTGGTTGACCAGAGAAGTATGCCAAAGAGCGAACAATGGAGGCTAGAACCTCAAGTCAGCCACCACCACAAAAGGAAAATAAAATGGTACCTAGGTCACCGTGCAAACAAACTGCCACAATAATTGTTTTGCCGTGCATACCGAAAGGGGTACATGTATCAACAAATTTGTTAGGTTATGTAGAGAAATTGAGGTACTCAGAACATGATGTAACAGACACTAACAAGTTCCTACAGTTCGCTAAGAAGGTATACCTACAGAATGTGGGTATAGGGCCCTTTGGGGAACAAATCCATCAACCAGTCCACTGGGCAATAGGACTGGCCAAAACTGGAATTCTAGGTCTGTTGGACCTACCACACTTTGGAAGAGGCGAGTATGAAAACAATTGTGTCAAGAAGTTGATGGAGGTCACGCATGGCGGATATCTGTGGCTGGAACAACTCGTCTTAATATACGTAGAGCTCATCGCACACATCACATGGATTCCATCATAGGGCATGGATCCCACATAGTTCCTCGAGGAAAAAACAAAGGAGAAAGCATTGGTCAAGGAGATGAAGAAGAAATATGGCACCGAAAGGGGGTCACGCAGAATCATTATCAAGCATATTAGTGACATCGCAAAAAGAATGTCCACAAAAATTATGGCATGCAAGTGTCTCAGGAAATGCCGCAAGGAGGAAGTCTTGACTGAGGATGTCATAGTTGCAGTACAGTGTGTCGAGGGAACCACACTCAGCTAGTCCCCTTACTTGTTGAATCTATTCCTAGATGACTGCAAGGATGTGTAGGACCTGGGGAAAAAATTTCATTATTCATAGCTACTCATCTTGATAGATATTATGGGATGGAAGGACCGAAGTACTCATTTTTTTCCATGAGACCCAAACCCTACCATGGAGCACGATACTTATCTCTTGGAGTCACTTTGGACGCCAAGAAAAGAAAAGTGAATGCAATTATATTCGAAGGATATCTCCGTGACCTACAAGACACTATCACCAACACTTGGAGGATAAAACCGGAAGTTGTTGCACACTATCAAGGCATAACCAATTTCAAAGCCACTAGACATGCGATGTGGATCTAGGTGTGGAAGGACCCCAAAAAATCAATGGTTACAACTACGTTACTGCACCACGGAGGAGGACATACAAATGGCCATCAAGGATTGGGAAGACGAATGGAGGATTCTAGTCCTCACTTGAGAAATACCCGCAGAGATAGAGTAGGAGAAGGTAAGATAAGAACACACACATGCTGAGGAGGTAGGGAAGGAACAGACACAACCCGAGGAAGTAACAATTCCCAACAAGCCAAGGAAAGGATATAACAAGACACAATAGAAGAAAGGGGGGACATCCAAGAAAGGAGTCTAGACGAGGAAGAAGAACAACACACAGGCAACCCAGGTATAGAAGAAACAAGCTAAGGCAACACAGGGAAATAAATCAAGTGCTACACCAAAAGAACCAGGCAAGACTAAGTGGCCAACCACCCAGACAAGATGTGTGCACAAGAAGACGAAGGCACATAAATGCCTCCAGAATACACGATAACGGAAGATGATGCGAAAATGGTGGCCCAATTGGTCCAGGATCACACATTCAAGGATTTTGAGAATGTTGCGTGCTAAAGGGATAGAATTGAAGAAGATTTAGCATACATGTGACATCTCCTCAAGAATATTAGGGAAGCATAGGCAGCCGACAACAACGTAGAAACGAGACTGTCAACATCACATACAGGAGGAGAACCAGGAGCAAGCAAGAAGGATACAATCCAAACGATAGCACAGCCGAGTTCAATGTTTCATGTCGCAACTAGCATGTTGCGCATGGATGAAATCATGGGGAAGACACCCCTAAAAGACTTGGCTCAACTACAATTGGTATTGTTGTGGATACCAACCGAGGCCTTGTATAAAATGAAATTCAGTGTTACAAAGGAGGTACAGTCTCGTGCACACATGGAGACAACAAAATTGTAGGAGGCAAAGGATGATTGAGACGGGTTGGAACTGGTACTTGAGAAGGCCAAGCTCGAGACCAAATATGAGAATGAATGCATGAAAGGACTGGAGGAGAAAGTGGTCGTAGCCTATGGGAAGATCCCAAAGAACATGCAGATGACCAAACTCATGACGACAGAGAAGATTGATCAAATGGTGCAAAAAATTGATCAATACCAAAAAGATATCGAGAATATTCGAGATCATCTCACACCTACCACTCCACTGGAGGTAAGGGAGCAAAGGAAATAGGAGGCAACAATGCAGATAAAAGAGATAGAATGACAAGTCCACGCGACGAATGACTTTTTTGAGAAAGTAGCACAACTATGGACGAAGCTAGAAGAGGAACAACAGGTCCAATAGTGGGACCAGGAAGGAGAAAGGATAAGCGCATCTATCCAAGACCTCAAGTAGAGGCAGAATACAATGTCGATCATGGAGCGTGTCAAAGGGGTGCAAGACATGAAGAAACTGTAGGCAGAACTCATAACTGTGTAGATGCATAAAAGGAGCGCCAGGATCAAATGGAACCACTCCAGGAGTGAGCATGAGAGGTCATTGCATAGGAAGAAGAATCCAAAACATCCATGGCACAAACTTAGGCAAAATCTGCCAGGATGGTCAGCGATGAAATTACAGTGCAGATATTGGATGCACTCAAGAAGAAGACCGCGCAAGCCCAAACACAAGCAATAGAGCTCATGGAGAAGTTCCAAGTGATCACAAGGGAGATTGGCGAAGCTCACAGGGGTTAGGTGGTTTAGGACGAGCCACATGTCAGTGTTGGGGGCATGTTGGAAGTAGGCCAAATAAAAAAAAGAGGCTATTTTGGGAAAAAAGATATGCACGAAGAAAGAGATAGTTGGAAAGAAGAGAAGCACGCACGCATGCATGGAAGACCTAACGAAG
>SNQJ01S0063978.1:30618-49112 GCA_010110895.2 Picea sitchensis | reverse complement strand
AACACAACCTTCTGTTGCACCAATGGGAAACAAATTTGTGGCAATATCCTTGTAATAAACCATTCCCTATTTTTTTGATAAGGAGTCTAAAATGTTAATCTACCCATCAAATCCTTAAATATTTTATCATAGTCCCAAAATGATTCTGTCTACACCTATTTGATTTCCTTCAACTATGTAATGTACTCCAACTCATATTTTGGCTTCTTGAACTCTTTCAACAATGGTTGTCTAATTTATGCTAAATTCCTTGCTTGTCCAGTAGGTGTAGTACTCTGCAGTTTCATATACTAGAACAATGCACGACCTCTAAATATGGTTTCCAACTGCGCACGAGGTCCTCCAACCCAACTCCCTGGAACTCAGGAAGTCTCAATGTATTGTCTAACCCTCCCATGTTTTGTGTAGTACCTCTCCTCAACGATGTTGGTTGACTCTAACTCGACGCATTGCTTCCACTACTATGGTTACTACTACTCTATATTCCTCTACTAACTATAAGTTCTTTTGACAAATCTTTGAATGTTATCTCATATCTAGGTGATGCACACGAGGTCTTGGATTCAACACAGGATTCTACCTAAGTAGTACTTATCGATTGTTCTATTATGGGACTATAATGTGAATACTCCTCCTCTACATCAGTGTGCAGTATTTCTACGATATGGACTATTTCACATGGTTCTATCATCTCATACTCACAATGAAAATATCCTTCCTCAGCCCCAGTCTTCAACCTCTTGTACCTTCTTCCACTACACAATACTCCAAACTCATCTTCTTCTTCTGATATACCTTCTTCATTTCTTTGCATCCTCAGTCCCACCCTTCCTTCTTCATTTCTTTCTTCATTATTTCTTACCTTCAAACCATCCCTTGGTCATCCCCTAGTTCCCCTATGTGTAGGAAGCCCCTAAGAAGTCATATTTCATCATCATCACACATTTTTCACACAACAACATCTTTATCTAGGTATCCAATGCTTTCATGAACCTTCCGCATGGACCCTTGAAGAATTCCCTTTCTACAACACTATATGACTAGGTACAATCTACTACAAATTTTGTAATATAACCCCCCAATATCCTATTTAACTAGAAATAAACCGTGTGGGAAGTATTATTTCTTACATAATTCAATTCTCTTACCAACTCAGGAGTCTAGTTCCTCGATGTTGCAGTACGATATATTCCATTATTCTCCGCTAATATTTCTAACCATTCAATCAAAATAATTGGAAATTTGCCAAAACAAATATCATTCAGCTATGTAAACACATACCATTGCAACCATTGTTTGTCACTCATTCAAGGGTTTCTATTCTCTCCTCGGGAAAATTATCATTCCTTCCTTTCGATCCATTCGATGATCTATTTCTTAGTTGGCCTCTAAAACATTCCCTTAATTACAGATTCCAGGTCCCGACAACAAAACCATTTGTTGAAGCGTGGTTGTAATACACTAGGTTCAAGTTATGTAACCAACCAAACCCTTCAAATACCAACCCTTTCAACATCACCTGCATGCAAGTGAAGTCTCACCTGAGGTATCTTTTCAGACTATAGGAAAAAAGTTTCTACAGGGATGAGGGGATGTGAGGTCATGAACATGTTCATTGATAATTATATACCATGTGCGTAATATTTTGTGTCTCTTATCCCTTGATTAAGTGGTAAACTCAAGTATACAACACAATTATAACACATACCGTGACATAGAGAATTCACTAGAACATCCATAATTACTTTTTAACACTCATATAACAAAAATAACTATATCTAATCATGCATAAACAAAACATCCATGAATAATCACATAAAACGACACACTCATACACAAAATTTAATGTGGTTCACCCAATCCTTAGGCTATGTCCACAATGGTTGGATTCTTTGTTATTCTTTGTGCAACCATCTCAGGATTATTCACTACACTACAATAGATAGATAATGATATCATTCCCCATCTGACCTAGTCACTCTTCAGTGCAAGCCCCTCTCTGTAAAATATCCCCTAAACCTTCAGACATAGACTCTCTCTCATTCTCATCCTATTCTCTCAGCAACACCAAAAACCTATTCTTCCCAACCCATTACATATTTATACACAGAGTTTAGGGCTCAAAACCATACTATCTTATCCCAAAACCATATGACAACTCATTATGAGTCATTACAACTCATGACAACACATAGTTCATGTGTTCTTTTCCTGCCTTCATGTCTGCATGTTGTTTTTCCTTCCTTTTCGCATGCATGCTTATTTTTATTCTTTATCTCCTTGATTTATATTCTTATGCACCACCAAATGTGCTATTACTACACACTATGTTCATAAATGGTCCTTTAATGTGAACTCGGATCTTGAATGTGCCTTTACTGCACACTCCTCAACCCTTAGGATATTTCTCAAAACTGCATCTGAAATGCATGTCCAATAGATGGTCGGGTTCTTGTTTGGACAAAAGGATCTAACCTATACTTAGCTCAAGTTCTTGGTGTCAAATAGGGAGAGGTACAAGTTACAATGAAATCTTCTTAGTGGATCCAAGAGTATATTGGATCATGGATCAATGTAAGTGGCAAAGGATGAGGAGAAGGAGGCTCCGAAGGGAACACATTATTTAGAGACTTCCAGTGTAGAAATTCAACCTTCAAGTGGGAAGGAGGAGTTATCCCCTTCCATATCTGTCAGGAAACCCAATTGGTATGAGATGACATTGATGGATGCTCAAAAGAAAGTTGAGTTTTCTAAGAGTACATTGAGGGAGAGTGGGCCTTCGATGAAGTTTCCAAAAATCAATGGCACTAATATATTATGTCATTGAGAATGAAACAATCCAGTAAGAGAAGTAGGATGTCTTAGTACATGATGATACATGCAACATTGTGCTAGGTTATGTTATAACCCTGTATTTCATAGTATCACCTGGTGATTACAATTTCTTCCTCTAGTCATATTTAATTGTAAATAATATTTTATTCTGCAAATGATTTACTAAAAGAAAAAGAAAAGAAAAGAAAAATAAAAAGGATAAAAATAGAAAAAATGAAAAGAGGGTATAAAAATATAAAAAAGAGAAAATATAAAACCCCCTGAAAATGAAATTTGGTTTGACTCGTACCATATAATCATGATCAAACCTTTTAAATTTATGTTGAGAGGTTAGTGAATAAATTTGGCCAAACAATTTAATCTTGGCCAAATTAGTTAGGTTAGAGTAATAATTAATCCAATAGTCTAAGATGGATTAATGTGTTAGTTGATTAGGTTAGGAGTCAGGTTAGTGATGTTTATTTCAATAAAAATTGCAAAGGGATTGTTAAAATACCATTTATTTGAGTAAATTTGATGTTTTTACCTTAGGAAATAAAACATTGGTAAAAATTGAGAAAGGGTGAGCTTAGCGCTACCCATCATATAATTTTATCCTAAGTTTTATTGTGGATAAAACTCTTTGTTGTGTTGTGACCAAAAGGTGCAAAACTTTCATCAGTGACATCTAACAACGCCAATATCGATGACCCTCAACACATTTCATACCCCCTCCTTAGTCATGGATCCCAAAGTTAAATCCATTGAGACATCCGAGAATATGATTCCTCCCCCTCCCGTCAACCTAGATCATATTCCCCTAGCAGATAAGGACTACACGATTACAAAGCCGATGTGTGAATTTGAATTCTTCGAATTACACTTCTGGCTAAAGGATATTTTCCTAGATCAGAGCGATGAAATTGGACTATGGGAGTCCAATTTTCCTCTGTACATATTCCCTCATAACTTCCACTTCCCATCATTTTCCATGAAATGCCAAGCCCATTATTTTCCCAGCCAAAGGGCCATCATTTCCTCATTTGGTGAAACCCTTTTCACCATTGCCCCCGAATCCATTAATCATATGTTACAGATCCCAAGAATTGAATCTGCAATCCCTTTCTCTATCAAACACCTGAATGACCTGTACCAGAAACTCTCCTTCCCCCAAAGAGCCTAGATTTTTGAAATATTTCTGCCAGAAGATGCTCAATTGCCCAAGAAAAACCCTCACTATCCATCCTCCATCTTTTCTAACAGGGAAAGCCAGATTTTTTCTATCCTCTGTTACCTGCTAGGATACTTTTCAAATGAATGGGTATATGAACCTATATTAGGTTTTCTGTCCATTTTTTCCATAGAAGAAAACACCACAGTCCTATTTGATTTCAGTCAGTTTTTGGATGATAACATACATGATCAGTTTTTCAAATTTTCAACAGAAGGAATGTTCATATATTCCTCAGTGTTGGTGTACCNATTTTTTTTTTTTTTCAGTCAAATAGATTTTCATGTGCTCTTCAGAAATTGGATCAAGAAGGAAACCCTCAATCAATGACTTCATGGAACTCACTCATGAGGAAAAAGTCAACTAAGTTCAGCTTCAAAGATTTCATTGATCAATTTTATCACCCAGTGATTTGCATGCTCAACAACATAACAGAGCCAAGAATCAATGAAGAAGTCTAGAGAATTCTTCACCTCTTTGATTTGGCCAAAATAAGAGATTGGTATCTATACCAGAACCACACTGAAATAAGAGTATATGGATGTGAATTGCCACCATACAGACTGCCAAAATATCTCCTTGTAAGGATCTTTGCATTGGAATACATCAAGAATATCGTGAACTGTGATGATATTTGTTTTGTATCAGCCAAGAACAAACAACAACTCAGAATTAAGACCGAAATTGGTTCTTTAATATGCAACAATAGAGTTGTAGGAGAAGAGGCATACAACCTATTGAAACAGATGAAATTCACGTAGATTTTCACATGGAATTATGACCCATTTGGTTTCATATCAGAGATCAGGGTCAAACAAAATATCACTCCTTATGCTCACATACATAACCCAAAGGTGGAAAAATATATAAATCAGACAGATTGGCAAGAAAATACATTTCTGGAAACAGAAGAACAACCTCCCCCTAGCACTACTTCACATACCAACATCCCTCAAATATAAACAAAAAAGAGAGAAAGGAAAGATGTTTCCCCTTCAATCATAGAGGTGTCAGTTGAAGACTTCCAGGTCTACAGAAAGAGGGATAAAACTAGTCACACACCAGACATGCTCAAAGAAGGAGAAATGCAGTCCACCATAGTCATGGAGGGACCACATTCCTCAACCATTGCAGACATTCATTTCATAGTGTCCACATATTTATCTAAAAAACAAACAGACACTATTATGTCAACTAAATTCTCTCATGGGCAAACAGGGTCAAATATATTTGACAAGTACAAATAGATCAAGCAGAGGAATGAACTCCTAAATAATATCACATATGCTCAGTTATGGAATCAAACCTCCAGTTCCCAATATAGAATAATGTTATCATTTTAAATAGAGAAAGGAAGAATGCAAATGACATTCTTGCAAGAACAAGTTCCTCATCCCAAGACAACTGTTGATTACAAGAAGATTTATTTTGAGTTTGATGTGAAGTAGGTCCATCCAATGGACCAAATGGACGTGAACAAGAAAATAGGAGAGATGATATTCTCTAGTTTGACAAACACCTCATTGACTACATCAAAATTGCAAGTATCTCTAAATAACATCATGTCCCAATTGAAGCTGGAGAAAATCTCCTCTTTGGCCAAGGACAATAAGATCAAATCACTAGAAGAGTTGGTGCTAAATATTGGGTATGACCCATCGAATGTCAAGGAAACTAAAGAATTGTTGAAGAAGAAAAATGTTGATATAGCATCCTTGAGAAAGAAACTGAAGCTTCCAGCCACTGAAGATTCACAAGCAAAGGAGGTGGTTGTAACTAAAGGCCAGAAAGAGGAGATGTTGAATATGATCATCGAACAAAATGCACAGATAAGAGAGATGGAGGAAGAGACAGAAAACTTGATAAAGGAGAAAGAAAATAGTGTGAATATGGATATTATTCCACTGGAGGCAGTCCCTCTTGTTAGCACAAGAATTTGTAGTGGAATTTTTGATAATTTCACAGCGCCAGTGAATTAGGAGTTTTCACAGTGCTAGCTTCATCAACGACAATTTTTGTTAACACTCAATCTGCAATGNGGAAGAAATTACTGCAATGACAAGTACAAATTGGTTAGCCCATAGGCTTAAGAACCATGAGTCCACAAATGTCGAGATCACAAGCTATGGGATCGAGATCCTGCACCAAACGCCAAAAACGGAGATTTCGTAGCGCCATGGTGCTACAGAAATTGCAGAGCTAACACAACAATGACGCTACTAAATATGCAGAAGCTATTTCGGGAGGGGTGCTACAGAATTGGAAACAATCATTACATAGGATTGGCGTTGCGAAAACTGCTGACCTTTTTTGGAGTAGGCGCTACGAAAAATGTTGACCTTTTTGGAGGAGGCGCTACGAAAACTGTTAACCTTTTTTGGAGGAGGCACTACGAAATCTGCAGAGTTATTTTCAAAGGTCGATACAGAATTGGCTACATAATGTGCTACTGAATGGCACTACAAATTGGTCATCGTAGTAAAAGGGAATGTGGCAATCATTTAAGAAAACATAGATAACATTCAAATTCGTTTTCAACATTTCAAGGAAGGAAATTACAAGTGACAGAGTATTATCAATGCACGAATTTGACAACGAAGCAAAATTCAAATCACTTCCAGATTTCAAGTCGATAATTGTATTTTTTTTCATCTTTCCAGGTAAAAGATCAGTATGAGCTCCATATTTCTTGAAACTTAACCAAAATAGAATTCTATTTTTAGATATTAGTTATCGAGCGCTAGAGGGATTTCGATTAGTTTTATTGATATATAAACATTTATGTTATTATAAATGAGGAGGGGGCAGTCTTTAGAGACCGAGGTTTTTCACTTAAGAGACCCGAGAGGTCTAATAGAAAGTTTGGATAGTTAAAGGAAGATTATGAGAGAGTTGTAGGAGTCACTTTGCTTGTGATCATTGTAACCCTGAGGGGCATATGTTTTGCTAAACAATTTTTTTATTGAAGGTTCATGATATCTGTGTTATGAGATTGTATTCCATATTTTCTTTTCCAATTTGTATTCTTACTTGAATGAATTGTACACCTCGAGGATCATGGTTTCCTTTGATTAACAGATTCTTGAGAATCTGAGGATCTGATGTATCTTTCCTATTAGTCATTGTTTGCATTCAAGTACCTTGAATTCATTTATGCAGAGAGGATATTTGCCTTATGGATGTTCTTCTTTGTGTTATCTTTTTTTTTCTTCCTCTATTCAATAAACCTTTTACCTGATATGCAGATTGATTGCATTTAATGAGAAGGGTGTTTTGTTGAATCCATATCCCAACAGTCCATCATTGATTTACAATAACTAACTGTCTTTTCCTTTCCTTGTTTTATTCTTCTTGCTCCAGTATAAACCCAACCAAGTATTTTTATTTCAAGATGTGCTAGGATTTCTCTTAAGCAGTCTAACAACAACTTCTAGCGCTAACATCTTTTTGGAGCCATTTCCAGGGAAATATTTGAGTAGATTGAAAATATCCCTAGGAAGAATGACATTGCAGAGTTCCAACTTTAGATGGTGACTGAAGTTGGATACCTTCAAGACTGCACATTCACCAAGGCGACTCCATTTTTCAGAATTTGTAGGTGANCCAGGGAAATATTTGAGTAGATTGAAAATATCCCTAGGAAGAATGACATTGCAGAGTTCCAACTTTAGATGGTGACTGAAGTTGGATACCTTCAAGACTGCACATTCACCAAGGCGACTCCATTTTTCAGAATTTGTAGGTGACTCCACTGGAATGATAAAAATTAAATGGCTATGGATGTTATCCTGTCTACGAGGTTTTCAGCTCTCAAATTCTCTATAGTTCATGGTTTCCCACACCCAATACCTCATTTGATAGAATGGAGATATTTTTTTCCTATCTTCAGAGAGGGGAAAGAAGACCATCCTGCAGAACACCTCAACAAGTTTCATGAGTGCATGGATCTACTGGATCTATAGCAAGAGGAAGTTTGTATG
This sequence comes from Picea sitchensis, assembly GCA_010110895.2. Taxonomy (NCBI): domain Eukaryota; kingdom Viridiplantae; phylum Streptophyta; class Pinopsida; order Pinales; family Pinaceae; genus Picea; species Picea sitchensis. Next base: position 41,087 of record SNQJ01S0063978.1, on the reverse strand, counting down.
AAGATGTTCATGTATTCATTGGATGGGGATGCACATAAATGGTATTTGTCATTACCCCCTTCCATCATTTCATCCTTGAAGGATTTCCACAGAGTATTTAATGAGCACTGCAAAAGGTACTTTTCATATGAGTTATTATTTGGCAACTGTTGTGAGGGATATGAGTTGCATGATGAGATTGAAATTATAGATAGAAAATAATCTATTCCTCACAATATTCATCATCTCTCTAATGATATTCAATATGATGTTATTTCCCATAAACATAAACTAGAAATAGATTATAAATAAGATGAAGGTTCTCCTACTACCATTTTTCCTGATTGTTATAAATCTGAAGATTTGGTTGCTTTAGATACTAAACACAATGATCAATTGTCTTTTGGTCAAATGTCAATTGAAATCAGTATAGGCAGCCCTCAACTTTCAGATTTGTAGACACAGGGATATGGCAGCAACCATGGGAAACTGGATTGGAAGAGATCATCCATTTTAAAGGAGGAACAACAAGAGCACTATCTTTCTCCTTATGTACATGTTGCTTCAAATTTAGATGAGAAGGTTGATTATGATGAGAAAGAAGGTGATGTTTTTTCAAATATGTTTCAAGACCATATTGTTGATGATTATATGCAGAAAACTTCATCTTTACCAGTAGGATTTTATCCCGATGTTCCAATATTTGACAAATATAGTGATAAGGAGGAAGAATTTAAAAATTATAAAGACTTGTTGAATAATGGAATAACATCTAGTTATACTTTTCAACAAAGAGATTATCAACAATGCATTCATGCTATGGTCAATAATAGTTCTTTCTCTATTGTTCCAAATACTTATGAAGATCCTCTTATTTATGATCCATTTTTAAAAGATATCATTGTTGGAGAGAGTAATCAACAATTTTTTCATGATATATCTTTTAAGAAACATATTTCATTTAATCATTATGGAGATGGTGATGTAGAAGATCAAGAACATATCTCTTATTTTCTCTCAGAAATTGTCATCTATAATGATTTAGCACATCATAGTGATGGATCCAAGTCACAGGGATATGTCAAAGAAGAACATAAAGTATTAGATGTGAAATTGATCATGCATGTTTCTCTATCAGTTGTTGAGAAGAAACAATTTTTGTACGAATTTCAAGATTCAGTTTCCACTTTTATGGAGATGTTTTGCAATAATGAAGTTTCAGTTGTTTCCATCTTTAAAGCCATATTTTTTAATTGTAAATATGATTTCAACGATTATGATCCACATGCTACAATCCATGTGTTTGTGACTTTGCATAAGTTCGAAGGAAATTTCAAGTTCTTAGTCAATTACTTACTTGGATGCATTGGAGATTCAATTTTACTTGATCAGTTTTCTTCTACTGATTATAAGTAGGAGTAGGAAGGAGACTAATCTTACCATATGAGCAGTTAGGTTATTTTTAGTTTGTTGGTTTGTAGTAGTATAATAATCCATGCCCATGGAACATCATGTTTATGTACAATCAAATATTTTAGCTCATAGGTAAGGCCTCTGGTCTTCAAGTTTTTGGCAGCTTGCAGGAAGTGTGTCATCCCCCATGGAGCCAAATGTTAGCACAGGAATTTGCAGTAACATTTTTGTTCATTTCACAATGCCAGTGAATTGGGATTTTTCGCAACACCAGATTCATCAACGACAATTTTTGTTAGCACTCAATCTACAGTGATGAATTTTGGTTTGAAATTTTGTCTGTAGGAACTTCCTGCAACGAAAATTACAAATGAGTTAGCCCACATGCTTAAGCAGCATGAGTCCACAAATGCCTAGATCACGAGATACGGGATCGAGATCTTGCACCAAATTCCAAACACATATATTTTGTAGTACCATGGTGCTACGGAAACTGTAGAGCTAACTCAGCAATGGTGCTACCGAATCTGCAAAAGTTATTTTGGGAGGGGCGCTATGGAAATGGACATAGTCATTACATGGGATTGGCGTTGCGGAAACTACAGACCTGTTTTGGAGGAGGTGCTATGAAATCTAGAGAGTTATTTTCAAAGGTCACTACAGAATTGGCAATGCAATGCGCTATTGAATAACACTACAAATTGGTCATCTCAGTAAAAGGGAATGTGGAAATCATTCAAGAGAACATAAATAGCATCCAAAATCATTTTCAACATTTCAAGGAAGGAAATTATAGGTGGCAGAGTATTCTCAATGCACGAATTCGACAACCAAGAAATATTCAAATCACTTCCAGATTTCAAGTCGATGGTTTTATTTTTTTCCATCCTTCCAGAAAAAAGATCACAACGAGCTCTAGATTTCTTGAAACTTAACCAAAACATAATTCTATTTTTATATATTAGTTCTTGAGTGCTAGAGGGATTTCGATTAGTTTTATTAATATATAAACATTTATGTTATTAGAAATGAGGAGGGGGGAGTCTTTAGAGACCTGGATTTTTCACTTAAGAGACCTAAGAGGTCTAAAAGAAAGCTTGGAAAGTTTAAGGAGGCTTACAAGAGAGTTGTGGGGGGGACTTTTCCTGTGATAATTGTAACCCCGAGGGGCATCTATTTTTGTAAACGTTTCTATTATTGAAGGTTCATGATATATGTGTTATCAGATTGTATTCCTTGTTTTATTTTCCAATTTTTCTTCTTACTTGAATGAATTGTACACATTGAGGATCATGGTTGTGTTTGATTAATGGATTCTTGAGCATCATAGGATGTGATGTATCTTGCCTATTAGTCACTATGTACATTCAAGTACCTTTAATTCATTTATGCAGAGAGGATCAATGCCTTATGGATTTTCTTCTTTGTGTTATCTTTTTTTTCTTCCTCTATTCAATAAACCTTTTATCTAATATGTAGATTGATTGCATTTAATGAGCAGGGTGTTTGCTTGAATACATAGCCCAATGGTCCATCATTGATTTACAATATCTAACTATCTTTTCCTTTCATTGTTTTCTTCTTCTTTCTCCAGTATAAACCCAATCAAGTCTTTTTATTTCAAGATGTGCTAGGCTTTCTCTTAAGTAGTCTAAGAACAACTTCTAGAGCTAACATATTTTTGGCGCCGTTGTTAGGGACACCTTTGAGAATATTTAAAAGCTCCCTAGGAAGAATGATATTGCAAATTTCCATATTTATATGGTGACTGAAGTTGGATACCTTTAAGACTACACATTCTCCATGGCGACTCCATTTTCAGAATTTGTAGGTGTCTCCATTGGAATGATAAAAATTAAATGGCTATGAACGTTATCTTGGATAGGAGGTTTTCACCTCTCAACTTATCTGCAGTTCCCAGTTTCCCACACCTAGTACCTCATTTGATAGAATGGGGAGATTTTTTGCCTATCTTTAGAGAGAGGAAAGAAGACCATCATGTAGAACACCTCATCATGTTTCATGAGTGCATGGATCTACATATTGAGGATTTTCGTATGAATATGTTCATGCATGCATTGGATGGGGATGCATGTAAATGGAATTTCTCATTACCCCCTTCCAATATTTCATCCTTGAAGGATTTCCACAGCGTATTTAATGAGCACTGCAAAAGGTACTTTTTAGATGAGTTATTATTTGACAACTGTTGTGAGGGATATGAGTTGCATGATGAGATTGAAATTATAGATAGAAAATAATTTCTCCCTTACAATATTCATCACCTCTCTAATGATATTCAAGATGATGTGCTTTCCTGTAAACATGAACTAGAAATGGATTATAAAGAAGCCAAAGGTTCTCCTACTACTATTTTTCCAGATTGTTATAAATCTGAATATTTTGTTGCTTTAGATACTAAACACAATGATCAGTTGTCTTTTGGTCAAATGTCAATTGAAATCAGTAGAGGCAGCCCTCAACTTTCATATTTGCAAACACGGGGATATGTAAACAACCATTGGAAACTGGATTTGCAGAGATCATCCATTTTCAAGGAGGAACAATAAGAGGACTATCTTTCTCCTTATGTACTTGTTTCTTCAAATTTATATGAGAAGGTTGATTATGATGAGGAAGACGGTGATGTTGTTTCAAATCTGTTTCAAGATCATATTGTTGATGATTATATGCAGAAAAATTGTTCTTTGCCATTGGGATTTTATCCTGATGTTCCAATATTTGACAAATATAGTGATAAGGAGGAAGAATTTAAAAATTATAAATACTTGTTCACTAATGGAATCACATCTAGTTCTACTTTTCAACAAAGAGATGATCAACAATGCATTCATGCTATGGTCAATAATAGNGTATTTAATGAGCACTGCAAAAGGTACTTTTTAGATGAGTTATTATTTGACAACTGTTGTGAGGGATATGAGTTGCATGATGAGATTGAAATTATAGATAGAAAATAATTTCTCCCTTACAATATTCATCACCTCTCTAATGATATTCAAGATGATGTGCTTTCCTGTAAACATGAACTAGAAATGGATTATAAAGAAGCCAAAGGTTCTCCTACTACTATTTTTCCAGATTGTTATAAATCTGAATATTTTGTTGCTTTAGATACTAAACACAATGATCAGTTGTCTTTTGGTCAAATGTCAATTGAAATCAGTAGAGGCAGCCCTCAACTTTCATATTTGCAAACACGGGGATATGTAAACAACCATTGGAAACTGGATTTGCAGAGATCATCCATTTTCAAGGAGGAACAATAAGAGGACTATCTTTCTCCTTATGTACTTGTTTCTTCAAATTTATATGAGAAGGTTGATTATGATGAGGAAGACGGTGATGTTGTTTCAAATCTGTTTCAAGATCATATTGTTGATGATTATATGCAGAAAAATTGTTCTTTGCCATTGGGATTTTATCCTGATGTTCCAATATTTGACAAATATAGTGATAAGGAGGAAGAATTTAAAAATTATAAATACTTGTTCACTAATGGAATCACATCTAGTTCTACTTTTCAACAAAGAGATGATCAACAATGCATTCATGCTATGGTCAATAATAGTTCTTTCTCTGTTGTTCCAAATAATTATGAAGATCCTCTTATTTCAGATACATTTTTAAAAGATATCATTGTTGGAGAGAGTAATCAACAGTTTTTTCATGATATATATTTTAAGAAACATCTTTCATTTGATCATTATGGAGACAGTGATGTAGAAGATCAAGAACATATTTCTTCTTATCTCTCAAAAATTGTCATCTTTAATGAGCTAGCACATCATAGTGATGGATCTGAGTCATAGGGATATGGCAAAGGAGAAAAGAAAGGATTAGATGAGAAATTGATCATGCATGTTTCTCTATCATTTGTTGAGCAGCAACAAGTTTTGTACAAATTTCAAGATCCAGTTTCAACTTATATGGATATGTTTTGTAGTAATGAAGTTTCAGTTGTTGCCATCTTTAAAGTCATATTTTTTTTATTGTAAGTATGATTTCAAACATTATGATCCACATGCTACAATCCATGTGTTTGTGACTTTGCATAAAGTTCGAAGGAAAGTTCAAGTTAGTCAATTACTTACTTTCCTGCGTTGGAAATTTAGTTTTACTTGATCAATTTTTTTCTACTGATTATAAGTAGGAGTAGGCAGGAGAATAAGCGAGTGACATATGATTAGTTAGGTTATTTTCAATTTGTTGGTTTGCAGTAGTATAAGACTCCATGCCCATGGAACAACATGCTTATGTACAGTCAAATATTTTAGGTGATAGGTAAGGCCTCTGGTCTACAAGTTCTTGTGAGCTTGTAGGAAGCATGCCATCCCCCATGGAGCCAAATGTTAGCATAGGAATTTTCAGTGGCATTTTTTGTCATTTTGTAGCGCCAGTGAATTAGGAGTTTTCGCAATGCTAGCTTCATCAACTACAATTTTTGTTAACACTCAATCTATAGTGATGAATTTTGGTTTGAAAGATTTCCTGCAGGAAATTCCTGCAACGACAAGTACAAATCGGTTAGCCCACAAGCTTAAGCACCATGACTCCACAAACACCCAGATCACAAGCCACGGGATCGAGAGCTTTCACCAAACTCCAAACACAGATATTTTGTAGCGCCATGGTGCTATGGAAACTATAGATCTAATTCAACAATGGTGCTACTGAATTTGCAGAAGCTATTTCTGGAGGGGTGCTACGGAATTGGGCATAGTCATTACACAGGATTGGTGCTACAAAAATTGCAGACCTTTTTTGGAGGAGGCACTACAAAATATGCAGAGTTATTTTCAAAGGTCGCTATAGAATTGGCTACGCAATGCACTACTGAATGGCACTATGAATTGGTCATCACAGTAAAAGGGCATGTGGCAATAATTCAAGAAAACATAGATAACATTCAAACTCATTTTCAACATTTAAAGGAAGGAAATTATAGTTGGCAGAGTATTCTCAATGCACGAATTCGAAAACCAAGAAATATTCATATCACTTCCATATTTCAAGTCGACGGTTTTATTTTTTTCCATCTTTCTAGGAAAAAGATCACAACGAGCTCCAGATTTCTTGCAACTTAACCAAAATAGAATTCTATTTTTAGATATTAGCTTTCGAGTGCTAGAGGGAGTCTGATTAGTTTTAATGATATATAAACATTTTTGTTATTAGAAATGAGGAGGGGGCAATCTTTAGAGACCGATATTTTTCACTTAAGAGACCCAAGAGGTCTAATAGAAAGCTTGGAAAGTTCAAGGAGGCTTATGAGAGAGTTGTAGGAGGCACTTTGCCTGTGATCATTGTAACCTTGAGGGGAATCTATTTTTGTAAACATTTCTATTATTGAAGGTTCATGATATATGTGTTATCAGATTGTATTCCCTGTTTTCTTTTCCAATTTGTCTTCTTACTTGAATGAATTGTACACCTTGAGGATCATGGTTTCCTTTGATTAATGGATTCTTGAACATCCAAGGATCTAATGTATCTTTCATATTAGTCACTGTTTACATTCAAGTACATTGAATTCATTTATGCAGAGATGATCTCTACCTTATGGATGTTCTTCTTTGTGTTATCATTTTTTTCTTCCTCTATTCAATAAACCTTTTATATGATATGCAGATTGATTGCATTTAATGAACAGGGTGTTTGCTTGACTCCATAGCCCGATGGTCCATCATTGATTTACAGTAACTAACTGTCTTTTCCTTTCCTTGTTTTATTCTTCTTACTCTAGTATAAACCCAATCAAGTCTTTTTATTTCAAGATGTGCTAGGCTTGCTCTTAAGTAGTCTAAGAACAACTTCTAGTGCTAACATCTTGTTAGATCAACATAATTACTATATTTTGTAATATGAGATCTAATTAGTTATATTTTTCCTCCATAATATCCTTGTCATTTATGACATGATATGATGTAAATTATTGTATACATACTTCTTCCTTCGAAGTATTGAGGGTTGATTTTTCCACCCAGGAGCTAATCTGTAATTTTTTCAAAGGATCAACAAGTAATAAAACAAGCTTGTTCACATGATTCTTGTGTCAAATTGTTGGTGATGTCTCTCCTTCTTTGTTGAATATTTTCTTGTTCTTAATGATCATTTATGTATTTCAAATTCTAATCATTAAAAGGAGGTCAATAGAACAAAATTTATCTTGCATACTCTGCCTCTGGTCTTTTAATGATCTATATGTTTTCATCTGAAATTGAGTAAGGGAATTATTAACTGCTCCTTTTCTTAGTGGATTCTCATACCTTTTCTGTCTTTTCACCTCATTTAATATCAATAGATACAATAGTTTTACTACCCTGCCCTGTGAAGAAAACCTCATAAAAAGATGAATATGATCATCATCTTTAATACAGACCTCGTCGCCCAATGGAAAATTAATGCATTTTTTCATCCAACTATTACAAACAAACAAACAAATTTGAACTATCATACCTAGTCTAACATTTAAAACTTAAACAAAGATAAATCTTACAGAGAGATCCCTCTCTGAAACTGGCAGGGCTAGACCCCAGTTTCAAAAGTGGTTTTTATAGTTACCTCTGTCAATTTCTTCTACCCTTCGACAAATTTTGGGAATTACAGAGTGATAACAAGTTCGAAGGGAGAACGAGTTCTAGGTGGTTCCTCAAGAAGTACCTTCCTCACCGAGAGGGAGTTTTGATGTTTTTAGCATACGGTAAGTACTTCCACATTGGTTTTGTGTCTAACATGTGGAATTCATCATTAATACCTCTCAAGACTTAGGAAATTCACTTTATTAAAGTAATTATTAAAGTGAATGACTTTTTATAATTAATTGAGTTTAGTTTAAGGAAATGTATAAGTTTTGGAATTAGTGAATTAAATTGAATCCTAGCCATTACTCTCAAGTGTTGGTGATATCTGATCTCAACCATTGATCACATTAGAGATCTATGGTTTTGGATTTATGGTAAACTCAAGATTATAAAAGGAAACTAAGGTGGGAGGAGGAGACACACACATAGTGAAATAGTGAGATCTCTTTGTATTGGGTGGAGAAGGACTTTTATCCAGGTGTGCAGGGGAAGGGTTAAAGGAAGGGAGAAAGAGAAAACAAAGGAGTAGTGACCAACAAGATCGAAGGACGGATCTTGAGGCGTGATTAGTTATTTTGTTGTTTTGTACTTTTCCTTAGAGGGGCCATTTTCCTAGGACGAGAGCCCTAATTTTATCATAATAAAATCATCATGATGTTGGTTTTTCCTTAGGGTTTTTTCTAGGTGTGTTTACCTAAAAAATATGTGTGAAAAATTGTGGTTTCTTGTTTATTACATCCACTGATTTATTTACTTACATCATTAAAACTCAATCATGTTTTTTATTCAGTAAATCTAAATTATTAGGTTTATACAACAAGGTATTTTCTATGAAATAAGTTATCGGGTTATGGGTGAGTGAAAATTAACACAGGTTGGTGTCCCCATTGTAGCGCATGTTTGGAATCACTACCCTCACCTCTGTCCAATTTTTTGGAGTGATCAATGACTAGAAAATATTGGAAATTCTTTGGGCCACCTCATTGGTAGGGTTGAATGGAAAATGGGTAGCGCACACGTGTCCACATATGAATTGATGTGGATCTTGAGAAGGGATTTCCAAACAAAATACGATTGAACCTATATGAATAAATGCATATTCATCCCCTATACTTGAAAAAATTACATTCAAATATAATAACTGTTAATATTATGGTAGTTGCGGGAGGTATTTACCTCCACGTGTGAACTTGACGAGAATAGAAGACTTTGGAAAGAAAGAGAAAACCCTAATGAGTTGGCTAATAACCCTAGAAGTCTTGTCGGCTCAAGAAGATAATTTATATTAGGTTATTAGCCTCCAAGAGAAGAAGTTGGCCAGAAATAATAATAATATACTGAACATACACATATCTAGAAGGAGAAGTCAGCCCCAACAAATCTGGCAGAACCAGTATAAATACAGGGCGCCAGTTCTCATTTGACATATCTCAGAATTGTAGTTCCCAGTTGGTGCGCACTACAGTTCCTAGTTTGGTGCGCACATGTGGAGGAGGGTTGTAGGTGCAGCTGCAACAACAAGTAGTTTTCAGTATTGGCTTGGACTATCTCTTGGCTAGGGTTTGGACTATCTGATCGTCTATTTTTGGTGCGCTATCCTTGGAGGAAGACGTGCTACACCTTGTTTGGATATCTAGCCTAGGGTTTGCTTCCAGAGTAATTCTCAGTCAAGGTTAAGGTTCTCGTAGGGTGGCTTCGACCTATGGTTGGGTGATGAGGGTATTGTCAATGGTAAAACTAGCACACAATCTTCTATATTCTAACAATAACTACCATGAGTATGGGAATTTTGTTAAAGATTGAAAAACTAATATCAAGAGAATAAAAAATAAGACCTTTCTATTCTGATTCAATCCCCTCATGCTAAGAATACTTGAAATACATCTAAGGCCCCACTTTGAAAGCAACATCTCCCTCTCCTACAAAATTAGTGAATATTGCACCCAATCAATTTGTTGTCTTATTTGACCTTACTTGGAGTTCAATCTTATTTACCCACCCCTTAAAATTTTCTTTCCTTCATGTGGATGATTATGTTTTCATCCCTCACTTTGACTTCATTGATGCTACACTCAACCTTCCCCATTGGCCCATAGGGGTGTGCCTATCCTTTGAAGAAACTCTCCTTGTCAATCTCCTTCATACATCCTTCCCTTGACCCCTCAAATCATACTATCATTGAGAAAATTGTCTCCATAATCTCTTTAACATCCTTCCCCTCCTTCCATGACCTTTCCGTTGGGTGTCTTTCCTAGAAATATCTGAAACTAAAGAGAAAGATGATCCTAGATCTTGCAAAATGGTAGTACAATCAAGGTAATATTTTCCAAGACAAACGAGAAGAAAACGAAAAAATGGGAAATGCCTTGGGTACCCAAGATATCATCCCTAATTCCATTAGAGGTGATCCCAAACTTATATACCCAAATAAATGAAGTGTTACAACTCATATAAGTGTAGGGGACTAGGTAG
>SNQJ01S0063978.1:12623-30569 GCA_010110895.2 Picea sitchensis | reverse complement strand
GCTTCATTGATATAGCACTTGGATTATATGGTTAAAAGGGATTAAATTTCTCTATTACTGATTCACTCCCCCTCTCAGTAATCCAACAGGTGACTCCACTGGAATGATAAAAATTAAATGGCTATGGATGCTATCCTGTCTAGGAGGTTTGCAGCTCTCAAATTATTTGTAGTTCATGGTTTCCCACACCCAATACCTCATTTGATAGAATGGAGATATTTTTTTCCTATCTTCAGAGAGGGGAAAGAAGACCATCCTGCAGAACACCTCAACAAGTTTCATGATTGCATGGATCTACTGGATCTACAGCAAGAGGAAGTTTGTATGAATATGTTCATGTATTCATTGGATGGGGATGCACATAAATGGTATTTCTCATTACCCCCTTCCATCATTTCATCCTTGAAGGATTTCCACAGAGTATTTAATGAGCACTGCAAAAGGTACTTTTCATATGAGTTATTATTTGGAAATTGTTGAGAGGGATATGAGTTGCATGATGAGATTGAAATTATAGATAGAAAACAATTTATTCCTCACAATATTCATCATCTCTCTAATGATATTCAAGATGATGTTATTTCCCATAAACATAAACTAGAAATAGATTATAAATAAGATGAAGGTTCTCCTAGTACCATTTTTCCTGATTGTTATAAATCTAAAGATTTGGTTGCTTTAGATACTAAAAACAATGATCAGTTGTCTTTTGGTCAAATCTCAATTGAAATCAGTAGAGGCAGCCCTCAACTTTCAAATTCGCAGACACAGGGATATGGAAGCAACCATGGGAAATTGGATTGGAAGAGATTATCCATTTTCAAGGAGGAAAAACAAGAGGACTATCTTTCTCCTTATGTACACGTTGCTTCAAATTTAGATGAGAAGGTTGATTATGATGAGGAAGAAGGTGATGTTTTTTCAAATATGTTTCAAGACCATATTGTTGATGATTATATGCAGAAAACTTCATCTTTACTAGTAGGATTTTATCCTGATGTTCTAATATTTGACAAATATATTGATAAGGAGGAAGAATTTAAAAATTATAAAGACTTGTTGAATAATGGAATAACATCTAGTTATACTTTTCAACAAAGAGATGATCAACAATGCATTCATGATATGGTCGATAATAGTTCTTTCTCTATTGTTCCAAATACTTATGAAGATCCTCTTATTTATGATCCATTTTTAAAAGATATCATTGTTGGAGAGAGTAATCAACAATTTTTTCATGATATATCTTTTAAGAAACATCTTTCATTTAATCATTATGGAGACGGTGATGTAGAAGATCAAGAACATATCTCTTATTTTCTCTCAGAAATTGTCAGCTATAATGATCTAGCACATCATAGTGATGGATCCGAGTCACAGGGATATGTCAAAGGAGAACATAAATTATTAGATGCGAAATTGATCATGCATGTTTCTCTGTCAGTTGTTGAGAAGAAACAATTTTTGTACGAATTTCAAGATCCAGTTTCCACTTTTATGGAGATGTTTTGAAATAATGAAGTTTCAATTGTTTCCATCTTTAAAGCCATATTTTTTAATTGTAAATATGATTTCAAAGATTATGATCCACATGCTACAATCCGTGTGTTTGTGACTTTGCATAAGTTCGAAGGAAACTTCAAGTTGTTAGTCAATTACTTACTTGGATGCATTGGAGATTCAATTTTACTTGAACGGTTTCATTCTACTGATTAGAAGTAGGAGTAGGAAGGAGACTAAGCTTACCATATGAGCAGTTAGGTTCTTTTCAGTTTGTTGTTTTGTAGTAGTATAATACTCCATGCGCATGGAACATCATTCCTATGTACAGTCAAATATTTTAGCTCATAGGTAAGGCCTCTGGTCTTCAAGTTTTTGGCAGCTTGCAGGAAGTGTTTCATCCCCCATGGAGCCAAATGTTAGCACAGGAATTTGCAGTGAAATTTTTGGTCATTTCACAGTGCCAGTGAATTGGGATTTTTCGCAACACCAGCTTCATCAACGACAATTTTTGTTAGCACTCAATATACAGTGATGAATTTTGGTTTGAAAGTTTGTCTGTAGGAACTTCCTGCAACGAAAAGTACAAATCAGTTAGCCCACATGCTTAAGCACCATGAGTCCACAAATGCCTATATCACAAGATAGGGGATTGAGATCCTGCACCAAATGCCAAACACATATAGTTTGTAGTACCATGGTGCTATGGAAACTGTAGATCTAACTCAGCAATGGTGCTACCGAATCTGCAAAAGTTATTTTGGGAGCGGCGCTATGGACATGGACACAGTCATTACATGGTATTGGCGTTGCAGAAACTGCATACCTGTTTTGGAGGAGGTGCTATGAAATCTAGAGAGTTATTTTCAAAGGTCACTATAGAATTGGCTATGCAATGCGCTATTGAATAACGCTACAAATTGGTCATCGCAGTCAAAGGGAATGTGGAAATCATTCAAGAGAACATAAATAGCATCCAAAATCATTTTCAACATTCCAAGGAAGGAAATTACAGGTGGCAAAGTATTCTCAACGCATGAATTCGACAACCAAGCAATATTCAAATCACTTCCAGATTTCAAGTCGACGGTTGTATTTTTTTCCATCCTTCCAGGAAAAAGATCACAACGAGCTCTAGATTTCTTGAAACTTAACCAAAACATAATTCTATTTTTATATATTATTTCTTGAGTGCTAGAGGGATTTCTATTAGTTTTATTAATACATAAATATTTATGTTATTAGAAATGAGGAGGGGGGAGTCTTTAGAGACTTGGATTTTTCACTTAAGAGACCTGAGAGGTCTAAAAGAAAGCTTGGAAAGTTTAAGGAGGATTACGAGAGAGTTGTGGGAGGAAATTTTCCTGTGATAATTGTAACCCTGAGGGGCATCTGTTTTTGTAAACATTTCTATTTCTGAAGGTTCATGATATGTGTGTTATCAGATTGTATTCCCTGTTTTATTTTCCAATTTTTCTTCTTACTTGAATGAATTGTACACATTGAGGATCACGATTGTGTTTGATTAATGGATTCTTGAGCATCGTAGGATCTGATGTATCTTGCCTATTAGTCACTATGTACATTCAAGTACCTTTAATTCATTTATGCAGAGAGGATCTCTGCCTTATGGATTTTCTTCTTTGTGTTATCTTTTTTTTTCTTCCTCTATTCAATAAACCTTTTATCTAATATGTAGTTTGATTGCATTTAATGAGTAGGGTGTTTGCTTGAATACATAGCCCAATGGTCCATCATTGATTTACAATATCTAACTGTCTTTTCCTTGCATTGTTTTCTTCTTCTTGCTCTAGTATAAACCCAATCAAGTCTTTTTATTTCAAGACGTGCTAGGATTTCTCTTGAGTAGTCTAAGAACAACTTCTAGAGCTAACATATTTTTGGCACCATTGTCAGGGAAACATTTGAGAATATTGAAAATCTCCCTGGGAAGAATGATATTGAAAAGTTCCATATTTATATGGTGACTGAAGTTGGATACCTTCAAGACTGCACATTCACCATGGCGACTCCATTTTCAGAATTTGTAGGTGTCTCCATTGGAATGATAAAAATTAAATGGCTATGGACGTTATCCTGGATAGGAGGTTTTCACCTCTCAACTTATCTGTAGTTCCCAGTTTCCCACACCTAGTACCTCATTTGACAGAATGGGTAGATTTTCTGCCTATCTTTAGAGAGAGGAAAGAAGACCATCATGTAGAACACCTCATCATGTTTCATGAGTGCATGGATCTACATATTGAGGATGTTCATATGAGTATGTTCATGCATTCATTGGATGGGGATGCACGTAAATGGCATTTATCATTACCCCCTTCCAATATTTCATCCTTGAAGGATTTCCACAGAGTATTTAATGAGCACTGCAAAAGGTACTTTTTAGATGAGTTATTATTTGACAACTGTTGTGAGGGATATGAGTTGCATGATGAGATTGAAATTATAGATAGAAAATAATTTCTCCCTTACAATATTCATCACCTCTCTAATGATATTCAAGATGATGTGCTTTCCTGTAAACATGAACTAGAAATGGATTATAAAGAAGCCAAAGGTTCTCCTACTACTATTTTTCCAGATTGTTATAAATCTGAATATTTTGTTGCTTTAGATACTAAACACAATGATCAGTTGTCTTTTGGTCAAATGTCAATTGAAATCAGTAGAGGCAGCCCTCAACTTTCATATTTGCAAACACGGGGATATGTAAACAACCATTGGAAACTGGATTTGCAGAGATCATCCATTTTCAAGGAGGAACAATAAGAGGACTATCTTTCTCCTTATGTACTTGTTTCTTCAAATTTATATGAGAAGGTTGATTATGATGAGGAAGACGGTGATGTTGTTTCAAATCTGTTTCAAGATCATATTGTTGATGATTATATGCAGAAAAATTGTTCTTTGCCATTGGGATTTTATCCTGATGTTCCAATATTTGACAAATATAGTGATAAGGAGGAAGAATTTAAAAATTATAAATACTTGTTCACTAATGGAATCACATCTAGTTCTACTTTTCAACAAAGAGATGATCAACAATGCATTCATGCTATGGTCAATAATAGNGTATTTAATGAGCACTGCAAAAGGTACTTTTTAGATGAGTTATTATTTGACAACTGTTGTGAGGGATATGAGTTGCATGATGAGATTGAAATTATAGATAGAAAATAATTTCTCCCTTACAATATTCATCACCTCTCTAATGATATTCAAGATGATGTGCTTTCCTGTAAACATGAACTAGAAATGGATTATAAAGAAGCCAAAGGTTCTCCTACTACTATTTTTCCAGATTGTTATAAATCTGAATATTTTGTTGCTTTAGATACTAAACACAATGATCAGTTGTCTTTTGGTCAAATGTCAATTGAAATCAGTAGAGGCAGCCCTCAACTTTCATATTTGCAAACACGGGGATATGTAAACAACCATTGGAAACTGGATTTGCAGAGATCATCCATTTTCAAGGAGGAACAATAAGAGGACTATCTTTCTCCTTATGTACTTGTTTCTTCAAATTTATATGAGAAGGTTGATTATGATGAGGAAGACGGTGATGTTGTTTCAAATCTGTTTCAAGATCATATTGTTGATGATTATATGCAGAAAAATTGTTCTTTGCCATTGGGATTTTATCCTGATGTTCCAATATTTGACAAATATAGTGATAAGGAGGAAGAATTTAAAAATTATAAATACTTGTTCACTAATGGAATCACATCTAGTTCTACTTTTCAACAAAGAGATGATCAACAATGCATTCATGCTATGGTCAATAATAGGTTTTTCTCTGTTGTTCCAAATACTTATGAAGATCCTCTTATTTCTGATACATTTTTAAAAGATATCATTGTTGGAGAGAGTAATCAAAAGTTTTTTCATGATATATCTTTTAAGAAACATCTTTTATTTGATCATTATGGAGACAGTGATGTAGAAGATCAAAAACATATCTCTTCTTATCTCTCAGAAATTGTCATCTATAATGAGCTAGCACATCATAGTGATGGATCTGAGTCATAGGGATATGTCAAAGAAGAACATAAAGGATTAGATGAGCAATTGATCATGCATGTTTCTCTGTTAGTTGCTGAGCAACAACAAGTTTTGTACAAATTTCAAGATCCAGTTTCAACTTATATGGAGATGTTTTGTAGTAATGAAGTTTCAGTTGTTGCCATCTTTAAAGCCATATTTTTTTTATTGTAAGTATGATTTCAAACATTATGATCCACATGCTACAATCCATGTGTTTGTGACTTTGCATAAATTTCAAAGGAAAGTTCAAGTTAGTCAATTACTTACTTTCCTGCATTGGAAATTTAGTTTTACTTGATCAGTTTTTTTCTACTGATTATAAGTAGGAGTAGGCAGGAGAATAAGCTCGACATATGATTAGTTAGTTTATTTTCAATTTGTTGTTTTTGAGTAGTATAAGACTCCATGCCCATGGAACAACATGCTTATGTATAGTCAAATATTTTAGGTGATAGGTAAGGCCTCTGGTCTACAAGTTCTTGGGAGCTTGTAGGAAGCGTACCATCCCCCATGGAGCCAAATGTTAGCATAGGAATTTGCAGTGGCATTTTTTGTCATTTTGCAGTGCCAGTGAATTAGGAGTTTTCGCAATGCTAGCTTCATCAACGAAAGATTTCTTCCAGGAAATTCCTGCAACGACAAGTACAAATCGGTTAGCCCACAAGCTTAAGCACCATGACTCCACAAACACCCATATCACAAGCCATGGGATCGAGAGCTTTCACCAAACTCCAAACACAGATATTTTGTAGCGCCATGGTGCTATGGAAACTGCAGAGCTAATTCAACAATGGCGCTACTGAATTTGCAGAAGCTATTTCTGGAGGGGTGCTATGGAATTGGACATAGTAATTACACAAGATTGGTGCTACAAAAACTACAGACCTGTTTTGGAGGAGGCACTACAAAATATGCAGAGTTATTTTCAAAGGTCGCTATAGAATTGGCTACGCAATGCGCTACTGAATGGCACTATGAATTGGTCATCGCAGTTAAAGGGCATGTGGCAATAATTCAAGAAAACGTAGATAACATTCAAACTCATTTTCAACATTTAAAGGAAGGAAATTATAGTTGGCAGAGTATTCTCAATGCACGAATTCGACAACCAAGAAATATTCAAATCACTTCCATATTTCAAGTCGATGGTTTTATTTTTTTCCATCTTTCTAGGAAAAAGATCACAACGAGCTCCAGATTTCTTGCAACTTAACCAAAATAGAATTCTATTTTTAGATATTAGTTTTTGAGTGCTAGAGGGAGTTAGATTAGTTTTATTGATATATAAACATTTCTGCTATTAGAAATGAGGAGGAGGCAATCTTTAGAGACCAATATTTTTCACTTAAGAGACCCAAGAGGTCTGATAGAAAGCTTGGAAAATTCAAGGAGGCTTATGAGAGAGTTGTAGGAGGCACTTTGCCTGTGATCATTGTAACCCTGAGGGGAATCTGTTTTTGTAAACATTTCTATTATTGAAGGTTCATGATACCTGTGTTATCAAATTGTATTCCTTGTTTTCTTTTCCAATTTGTCTTCTTACTTGAATGAATTGTACACCTTGAGGATCATGGTTTCCTTTGATTAATGGATTCTTGAACATCCGGGGATCCGATGTATCTTTCATATTAGTCACTGTTTACATTCAAGTACATTGAATTCATTTATGCAGAGATGATCTCTACCTTATGGATGTTCTTCTTTGTGTTATCATTTTTTTCTTCCTCTATTCAATAAACCTTTTATCTGATATGCAGATTGATTGCATTTAATGAATAGGGTGTTTTCTTGACTCCATAGCCCGATGGTCCATCATTGATTTACAGTAACTAACTGTATTTTCCTTTCCTTGTTTTCTTCTTCTTACTCCAGTATAAACCCAATCAAGTCTTTTTATTTCAAGATGTGCTAGGCTTGCTCTTAAGCAGTCTAAGAACAACTTCTAGTGCTAACATCTTGTTAGATCAACATAATTACTATATTTTGTAATATGAGATCTAATTAGTTATATTTTTCCTCCACAATATCCTTGTCATTTATGACATGATATGATGTAAATTATTGTATACATACTTCTTCCTTCGAAGTATTGAGGGTTGATTTTTCCACCCAGGAGCTAATGTGTAATTTTTTCAAAGGATCGACAAGTAATAAAACAAGCTTGTTCACATGATTCTTGTGTCAGATTGTTGGTTATGTCTCTCCTTCTTTGTTAAATATTTTTTTATTCTTAATGATCATTTATGTATTTCAAATTCTAATCATTAAAAGGAGGTCAATAGAACAAAATTTATCTTGCATACTTTGCCTCTGGTCTTTTAATGATCTATATTTTTTCATCTGAAATTGAGTAAGGGAATTATTAACTACTCCTTTGCTTAGTGGATTCTCATACCTTTTCTGTCTTTTCACCTCATTTAATATCAATAGATACAATAGTTTTACTACCCTACCCTGTGAAGAAAACCTGATAAAAAGATGAATATGATCATCATCTTTAATACAGACCTCGTAGCCCAATGGAAAATTAATGCATTTTTTCATCCAACTATTACAAACAAACAAACAAATTTGAACTATCATACCTAGCCTAACATTTAAAACTTAAACAAAGATAAATCTTACAGAGAGATCCCTCTCTGAAACTGGCAGGGCTAGACCTCAATTTCAAAAGTGGTTTTTATAGTTACCTCTGTCAATTTCTTCTACCCTTCGACAAATTTTGGGAATTACAGAGTGATAACAAGTTCGAAGGGAGAACGAGTTCTAGGTGGTTCCTCAAGAAGTATCTTCCTCACCGAGAGGGAGTTTTGATGTTTTTAGCATGCGGTAAGTACTTCCACATTGGTTTTGTGTCTAACATGTGGAATTCATCATTAATACCTCTCAAGACTTAGGAAATTCACTTTATTAAAGTAATTATTAAAGTGAATGACTTTTTATATAATTAAGCTTAGTTTAAGGAAATGTATAAGTTTTGGAATTAGTGAATTAAATTGAATCATGGCCATTACTCTCAAGTGTTGGTGATATCTGATCTCAACCATTGATCACATTGGAGATCTATGGTTTTGGATTTATGGTAAACTCAAGATTATAAAAGGAAACTAAGGTGGGAGGAGGAGACACACACATAGTGAGATAGTGAGATCTCTTTGTATTGGGTGGAGAAGGACTTTTATCTAGGTGTGCAGGGGAAGGGTTAAAGGAAGGGAGAAGGAGAAAACAAAGGAGTAGTGACCAACAAGATCAAAGGATGGATCTTGAGGCGTGATTAGTTATTTTGTTGTTTTGTACTTTTCCTTAGAGGGGCCATTTTCCAAGGATGAGAGCCCTAATTGTATCATAATAAAATCATCATGATGTTGGTTTTTCCTTAGGGTTTTTTCTAGGTGTGTTTACGTAAAAAATATGTGTGCAAAATTGTGGTTTCTTGTTTATTACGTCCACTGATTTATTTACTTACATCATGAAAACTCAATCATGTTTTTTATTCAGTAAATCTAAATTATTAGGTTTATACAACAAGGTATTTTCTATGAAATAAGTTATCGAGTTATGGGTGAGTGAAAATTAACATAGGTTGGTGTCCCCATTGTAGTGCGTGTTTGGAATCACCACCCTCACCTCTGTCTGATTTTTTGGAGTGATCAATGACTAGAAAATATTGGAAATTCTTTGGGCCACCTCATTGGTAGGGTTGAATGGAAAATGGGTAGCACACACGTGCCCACATATGAATTGATGTGGATCTTGAGAAGGGATTTCCAAAGAAAATATGATTGAACCTATATGACTAAATGCATATTCATCCCCTATACTTAAAAAAATTACATTCAAATGTAATAACTGTTAATATTATGGTAGCTGCGGGAGGTATTTACCTCCACGTGTGAACCTGACGAGAATAAAAGACTTTGGAAAGCAAGAGAAAACCCTAATGAGTTGGCTAATAACCCTAGAAGTCTTGTCGTCTCAAGAAAATAATTTATATTAGGTTATTAGCCTCCAAGAGAAGAAGTTGGAGAGAAATAATAATAATATACTGAATAGACACATATCTAGAAGGAGAAGTCAGCCCCAGCAAATCTGGTAGAACCAGTATAAATACAGGGCACCAGTTCTCATTTGACATATCTCAGAATTGTAGTTCCCAGTTGGTGCGCACTGCAGTTCCCACTTTGTTGCGCACATGTGGAGGAGGGTTGTAGGTGTAGCTGCAACAACAACTAGTTTTCAGTATTAGCTTGGACTATCTCTTGGCTAGGGTTTGGACTATTTGATCAGCTATTTTTGGTGCGTTATCCTTGGAGGAAGACGCGCTACACCTTGTTTGGCTATCTAGACTAGGGTTTGCTTCTGGAGTAATTCTCAGTCAAGGTTAAGGTTCTCGAAGGGTGGCTTCGACCTATGGTTGGGTGATGAGGGTATTATCAATGGTAAAACTAACACACAATCTTCTATATTCTAACAATAACTACCATGAGTATGGGAATTTTGTTAAAGATTGAAAAACTAATATCAAGAGAATAAAAAATAAGACCTTTCTATTCTGATTCAATCCCCTCATGCTAAGAATACTTGAAATACATCTAAGGCCCCACTTTGAAAGCAACATCTCCCTCTCCTACAAAATTAGTGAATATTGCACCCAATCAATTTGTTGTCTTATTTGACCTTACTTGGAGTTCAATCTTATTTACCCACCCCTTAAAATTTTCTTTCCTTCATGTGGATGATTATGTTTTCATCCCTCACTTTGACTTCATTGATGCTACACTCAACCTTCCCCATTGGCCCATAGGGGTGTGCCTATCCTTCGAAGAAACTCTCCTTGTCAATCTCCTTCATACATCCTTCCCTTGACCCCTCAGATCATAATATCATTGAGAAAATTGTCTCCATAATCTATTTAACATCCTTCCCCTCCTTCCATGACCTTTCCTTTGGGTTGCTTTCCTAGAAAATATCTGAAACTAAAGAGAAAGATGATCCTAGATCTTGCAAAATGGTAGTACAATCAAGGTAATATTTTCCAAGACAAACGAGAAGAAAATGAAAAAATGGGAAATGCCTTGGGTACCCAAGATATCATCCCTAATTCCATTAGAGGTGATCCCAAACTTATATACCCAAATAAATGAAGTGTTACAACTCATATAAGTGTAGGGGACTAGGTAGCTGTAAGAAGTAGGAAACTAGTGTTGAAGAAACTTAAATTAGAATGAAAGGCCAATGATAGTTCTTCCTCAAGAAAACAATATGGATATTAGTAACATTCAAAACATCCATATAAAATTATGGAGAAAATTCTAATTCCAATGGATCAATGTGTGAGGAGAATTATGAGGAATTTATACACTCAGGAACCCTAACATGGTGGATCTTCACATGTTTCATATATCACTCATCCTAATAAAAACTATGAATATTAACATATATGTACCTAAGAATGTCTAGGAAAATAAGTAATGATGGGAATCCCTATGAGCCTATGGTGAAATCTTGTTCGAGGAAGGAATAATACTCACTGAAAACATGAACCATGTTTTCAATCCATTAGAAAATTGTGAAGGGGTGTGTATCATATATGCATATAGGTAGATCTTGGATTATATAACAAGTGAATGGGGTTTTTCATACCAACTCCTTCGAAGGGGAAAACACACTTGGAATAATTGAATATTCAACCTTGGTCATGTCATTACAAGGTTAGATAATTTGTTCATGGTTGGATCTTTCTTGCTTGAAAATGTTCATATCTAATCCAATATTCTGCACTCTATTGATTCATATAAAAACCCAATCTTGTTGAAAATATCCAATTTGGAGGACTACAAACCAATCCCATTTAGATTTAGTCACCTATGGATTTAACACCAAGAGGTAAGGGATCTTGTTGTCTAGGTGATGGGTGCTCAAATTGACATATTTGTAGCACTTATCTAATACCTTTTTACACGCCTTTTTCCTAATTCCATCTCATCCTAGTACCTTTTTCATACACAATGATGCATTTTTGGTCAAGGTATAATTATCCTCTTAACATGCCATTTCAATACTAATTCTTATGCATTTTCAGGAGACTATCAACTTTATGTGCTGACAATGGTATATAGGAAAGAATATTGCACACCAACCTTCCAAACATAGATGTTGCAACTCCCAAGTATGAGTTGTTTGAGCTCTTTATTCTAGAATAGCTACTGTGACTTTGCGTTGTTGACACCATTATTGTGACCCTTGCCTCACTATAGTTGCAACTCTCACAACCCAAATTTTGTTGCAACTCACTCAGGATCATTTCTGCAACTCTCAGAAAGGGTGTTGAAACTTCATGCCAGCTATAAAAACACATTAGTCAATCACAACACTATCATATAGGGATCATCCATGTATTCAAACAACCAATTTACTTGTGCAATAAAATGAAAAAGACAAATAGGCTCCCAATAAATGATAAATGACTCAACTGACACTTGTCATACAACCAATTAAGTCAGCATGTGCTTGATTTTTCTATCTTTTGGAGAAAATAATGTAACATGATGGAACAACCCAATTCTCATGGTTGTCCATCGACTTCTTTGATTCATTTAGAGATAAACCATTTTGTATAAATATCCTTGTTCTCCTTGAGTTGGGTATTAGTGAATTAGTGAACAAAAAATCAATCGTTGCATTGGCCTTTATTCCTTTCCTATTGTTATCCATAAAGTTTGCACTAGCCTGCTATAGGGAAAAGCTAGGGCACCTCAGTTATTGCAATGGTTGTTTGGTTGGGATGATGAATCAAGTAGACTAGATTGATAAATAATAAAATAAAGAAACTAGACTTAAGAACACCTTAGATTAGTGATCAATACCATTGGGCATGGTGTCTCCTGTCATATTTCATGGATCTGAGGCAATCAAACTAGTTATTAGATAGGTGTGATAAAATCATAGATAGGTAGAAGAATAAGGAGAAAAAATATAGAAAACACATGATTCACTAATAGCTAAGACTTGCATAATTCATAAGAAGAATCTCCATACACAAAAATGTGTTTTTGTTAATGAATATTAATTATCTTAATGAACTTCATAGAAATAAAGTGTAACATCCCCGACCACCCATGTCGGGCCATACTACTCCAAAGAATGATTTTTTTCTCTCTGCGGAACATACTGTAACATACCCAACATCCAATTGAGCTATGCCACATGAATTTTTTGAACTACATGCAATTAAAACATATACACATAGAACTATTGCGAAACTTTATATATAAAACGTAAATAGACAAATGCATTATGTAATTGCACAGATTCATACTGAAATAATAGTAAACACATACATGAAACATATACATGCAATACCCATAACTATAAAGAAATTTATAACCACATATATAATAAACCCACAAAAATAAATACGTAAATAACAATGCAACATGTAATTTTATCACATAGTTGACACTTATCTTGGTAAGAATATCACCAACTGCGTGTAGACCTTCCACGAACTTCCCAGCCTTAGACCACACTGCTCATCACTCTCAACAATGGGTCACCCCCGAGCTAGGACTAAACTCCACCCGGGTAAAGGGATTCCTAACGAGGTTATTGGTTCATAAAAAATAGGAATGACTTTGTCATCGGTGCCAACTCAAACTAACAGCCTATAGTCCCTCATTCCCCACATGTCTTTCCCACCCAGGAAGTGTTCCCCTTCTCTGCTTAATAGTCCTTCGGTTGCCCCACTTCCTTTCTAGGCTTCAACAACAGGCCGAACAGGAAGTCGCAGAGCCATGTACTTGTAGTTCAGTACCTTCAGGAAATCAATTCCTAGCAATTCTCTCCCCCAGAGAGAAATTTCTCACGGGCATGACAACCTGCCTCTTCAATAACCCACAGGCCTGACAACCCGCTTCTTCAGTCCAACTCCCAAGCTAACCAACTACACAAACAAGTATGGCTATGGATGCAGGTTCAGGTACAGTGACATGAAGGTATGAAAGATAACTCAACGAGTGTGTGAATTCCCATGGATGATTGACTAGATGATAGAATGATGGATAAAATCCCCAAAAATGAACTAAGTCCCAACAATATGTATGCATGTCCCAAACTTGACACTTGTCATGTTGGGAGCTACTTTGGCGCACTTGTCCCCATCTTTAGAACTTAGGATAAAATAATTATCCATACTTTATACTTTAAGAAATATTAATATAATATTGTTTTTTGTCTTAAGCTCCCTGGCTTAGCCCCTTTTTCTTAACTTGAATCCCCCACCCTTTCCGTAACTAGTGGAGTTTAGTCCCCCATACTCTTTTATCATAGTTGGTCTATGCGAAACGATGTGTTTTATATTAATGCTGAGACATATACAAAAGTAGGCACAATGGCCTTTAACATCTAGGCTCTCCTGCCTAATAAACACAAAAATTGCTCACAAACCTATAAAACACAGCATATACACAAAGACTCTTTGGCCTAAAAATTGCACGCACTTAAGATGTTGCACACGGTATACTAGAATGTTCACACATCATCATTTTACTACGCAGTACATGCACGCATTATGCCATGAAGGGTGCATACAAAAGTGATATCAAAGGGGCTCACCAGCTTACAGATATTTGCATTTTATATTTACAATTGAGTTCGGCCTAGGGATATTACATAAAGTAAGCACACTAAAACATTAATGTACAAGAAATCTTTAGGGCATGAGTGCTATCCAAGTAAGAGTAATAAAACACAATAGAAGATACATACTAACAAATAAGGTTCTCATACTGATATTGAAATATAAAGAAGAAGTTTCCCTCAGGTTTACAAGTAAGTCTTTGGCATATTGAGAGATGATTCTTATTACTGCTAAATTTACCACTTCCAACCATACTTAGGATTAACATTTTAATCCACTCTTTAGTATCCTTGTATGCATCATTAACTCTATATTGTGCTTCGATGGAGCTTGGGAAATGATATCCCACAATTAGATAATCACCACGACCGTAACCAGTGATTCACTATAGAAGTCACAAGCCTTCTGCACATGATTCAACGAAGTTTACAGTATCAATTATAGTGATGTTCTTCTATTCTGTCCACACTCATCTTCAGATGATACATCTCCAACAAACATTACTTATGGATGCCTTCATTTCTTTTGATCTGGTTGAGAAAACCATCACTCACCTTCAATGGCACAATCGTGGAATTTCTTACTAAGTCTATGATTTCTCATATTTGATGACCATTCTTTATTTGAGTCCCAATAAATGTGTCTCTCTTCAAGCTAGAGGAGCTTCCACGTGAGCTTAACGATACCCGGGTTTCTTTCGTTGATGATGAACATGACTGCTCTCTGCCTCACACTTTAATTGACATATGGAACTTATCTCATATACTCGGCACTTGACAATTGGGCTTTTAAATTAATGGTTGGACATATGCCCCTTCTGGTTATTACCCTGGGCGCCCTTTTGGGTGCACCCACCTTGACACTTGGATGATAATTATGCCGAAAGGCGTACATGTTGGCGGGCGAAATTGACCGTCCATCAACTGGGAGAGTGGAACCGGCCCGGGGTTGTCTAATAACCCAAGCCGTTTGGGATGAACCACCCTGATGGGTTTAGCGGCTCTATTAGCCGATCTAAGTCCTAAGAAAACAAAAATAAAACTACTCTAAATTAACTAATCTAACTAAAAATAACTATTAAAACAAACTAAACTAATCTAACTATTCTATATATACAATCTACTATCTAATACTATACTAACTCTAAAAAAATTAAATATCTAACTACTAACTGAAATAAATCTTAATCACAAAATGTACAATAGTTACAATTTACAGATTTGAATGAAAACCTGAAAAACTCATTTGCATTCTGTCCTAAGACAGTGAGATCTATTGTTTTTTTATTTTATAATTTTATGAAAAAGAAATTAAATAAAAACTAACTAAACTAAACAACTAATATACTAACTATAACTACAAGTCTAAACTACACATATATCTAACTAAACTACTTAAATTATATTAACAAATAAACTATTGAATAAATAACAAACTAACCTGAAGAAACGCTCCAGGTTTGTCTTGCGTGTAATGATTGTCTTAGATGATCGGAGGGAGAAAACCCACACCGAATTATCCAGGCGCTCCTTGTAAACAGAAAGCTACAGTGCTCTTCAAATATGATTACAGGACAAACAAGACATAAAAAAGTTACAACAATTTTATGATTTATAAATCTTCACAATTAGATAAATCTGTATGCAAAGATCTATACAAAATGATTCAATTAACGAAGAAGATAAATCTGTGATTCATTAACTGAAACAAAGTAATTGTTGTATCTTTTAAAAATAATGAAAGAAATCAGATATGGATAGCACATTTATCAAATCATATCATCCTGCAATAGATTATGATAGCTAAAGTAGTCTATAATCAACTGCAAATGACATGCATAAACTTGAAACAAAAAATTGATATATTGAAAGCGAAAGTTGTAGCAAGACATCAACTCTTGTCTCAGTTTGTATTAGAAATACATAGCCTGGTTCTCCCACAAGTGAGGATGCTCCTTATTACAAAAAATAATAAGTATTTAAAGACCTTCCACAGGGTAAAACATCCATGTGGAAGTTATCAAAACTGTTTACAGAAAATCTGGGAAATATCCCAAGTTTGACTAAACTAACAACCTAAAATAAAAACTATATCAAACAAATATCGCCTAGACTTCCACAGCATGTCCAATGCAATTTGGATGTACCTGAAAGGGGTCAAAAATGGACAAGTTAGGAGGATATTTTATTAATGAAAATGATAAAATTCTAATTCTATAGACTAGCTACAGAATCTTGCGATTCTGTAGCTGGTCTAAATCAGACATAGAATCAACATTAAAATCAATTCGAATCTTTGAAAATACATTCAAACTATCAAAATATATTTGATTTCTAAAAGCCTTATTCAAATCGACACTTGTATGCAATCTGAACAAACTAAATCAAACGATAAACTAGATAGCTATGCTCTGTTTAATTCATTACCAATTCAGGTATACAAAATCGTATCAAACAGTAATGAAATCATTTCATATCAAATTGAAATCGATACAGTTAAACAAATCATAGGCAATCGTTTATGCTTCCTCATCAACAGGAAACACGATCGAATCCATACGAAAATAGCAAGATCATTTTCAAATTGATATAACTGTATTAACATAAACCAACGATCCATGTCATTATCAAATCAAATAAAAAATGGTGTGTAAATTAACTCAAATGAAATCATAACAGGATCAATCAATTGATAACAGGGTGTGTAAGAGTTGTCCAATCGTTTATTATTGCTAATAGGGGCAGACAAATTCGATTAACATTCAACGAAATTATTAGTCGAATTCATTTCAAAACGAACTAGTAACCGAATTTTCTCATACAAATTCGAAAGAGATAACATAAGTCGATTTGGGTTAACAAACTCGTTTTGAAAATTAAAATCAATAGAGCAGCATGAAGTCTATTTTCGATATGAATTCAACTCATGAAAACAATCGTATTAATTGAAGATATGCAACAATCCAATCAAAACAAGGGCGAATCGAATAGTTTAAGTTTGACATAGTCGTTGTGAATCAAAACAATTCCATGATTCGGGAGCAAAGATCTTTAGCATAGGTCAGATATAATCCAAATACGAACGAGAATGTTTGACAAAGCATAGTCGTTTTTTCCAATTCAATAGACTACATCGTAATCATCAAACCAATTCAATTACTATGAAACCGTTTTAACAATCAAATCACAAAAACGAAATCAGAGCCGTTGATATCCAATGACAACAACATAATATCAAATCAAAATAGAACCGTGTTCTAATTTTAGCATAAAAAATCTTTTTCAGGTTGGATACAAACAAAATCCAATCGAAAGCAAACCATTGATTTCATTAACTCAAACCAAACAGACAAACGAATCAAATCCATTAAAAACCAATCAATTACTAAACTGGGCACGACCAAATCATTAAACCAAATCATAACTTCATTTAATTTTAGCAAAATGAAAACAATGTACAGGATCCACAACATAACCGGCTATTATAGAGTCATTTCAAATGATGAACAGAGCTATTTGAAAACCAAAATCAAATCATTATATTAATCCTAGCATGATCTAAAAATGAAGAAGACTTGAAAAACTTGAAAATTATTGCAAGTGAATGTTATGTGTTTAAAGCAAAAGGATCAGTTTGCAACACATATATTAAAGGATTACTTATGAAAATTACACATAGACAGCAGCATAATCAATGAACATAAGCACATAAACACAACAACTTGATAAAGGAGTTCACCC
>SNQJ01S0063978.1:0-11457 GCA_010110895.2 Picea sitchensis | reverse complement strand
AACTTCTCCATTGTATATTGGCAATTCAAATTTTATATCAAGCTTTAATGAAGGAATTTGCAAAGGAGTTTTACCATGCCCCTTTGGAGAATTCGGAAGATGTTTCAAACTGGTAGAAGAAGAAGAAGAAGAAAATGATGATGGAGGAGATGGTGGTGGAGAAGTACCTTTCCCTCCATTTCCGCCTGGAGTTTTGTCACCACCGCCTCCCTTATGCATTGAAGGGTTGGAGCCTTCACCCTATGACAATATGTTCCTTTCCATCAAGATCTTAATCATCTCTCTCAGCTCCATGACAACCTCTCTGAGATCTTCATTTTCGGCAGGAACACGTTCATGACTTTCTGCATGAGCCATGCTTGGTGAATGTCTCTCTGAAACTTGCGGTGAATGAATATGCTTCCTCCTTGTCGGATGATAACTTGGATCCATAAGTAGACCTTCTCCTCTTGTGAGTTTCAACCTTGTGAGCATCAGAAACAAAACTTACAAACAATCAAGTCTTCAAAAACCAGTGCTCTGATACCAACTTGATCTAAAAATGAAGAAGACTTGAAAAACTTGAAAATTATTGCAAGTGAATGTTATGTGTTTAAAGCAAAAGAATCATTTTGCAACACATATATTAAAGGATTAATTATGAAAATTACACATAGACAATAGCATAATCAATGAACATAAGCACATAAACACAACAACTTGATAAAGGAGTTCACCCCTCTCTTGGGCTACATCTCCTGGTCCAGCTTCCAATGGATCATTATTATTAATTGCTCAAAGTGCTCAAAAACATGCCTTACAATGCTCAAACTGACAAACCGACTGCTCCAATGGCTTCAGATCATCCCAAACCCCCTGTCTGGGCTCTTTCGGCACCTCAATCATTTGAAAAACGAAGAAGTTAGGCCTCCTGGAAGTCCCCCCTTCAAGCTTGTTGTCTCTGCATCTACAGATTGCACCCTTCATGATTGAACCTGGCTCACACGCATTTTAAAGCATGAAAACCCAACACCAGGTGCAACCGTGCCAATGGTGCAAATCGTAGAATGTTTAAGGGTGTGCCAACCCCTAACCGCCTAGGCGCCTGGGCGTATGGCTCATAGGACCGTGTGCTATGGTAAAAAGTGGTTAACGGTTACAAAACCGTGTAACTCCCCCGCACTCCAAGTCATGGACATATGGCACACATTATATGACCAAGGGTTATATCAAAATCCCACACACCAACTGTGTGCATATATACAATAGGGTCATATAGTAATTCAAACAACCACGGGCTGGGGCTAAGCCCCGACCCGACCCCCCGCCAAACAAAACAACTTGCAACTTTAAATATTTTTAAACGCACATACATAATAAGAAACAACTTGTGGTCTATTGGTCGGGCAGTCATGCGAAGG
The DNA here is from genome assembly GCA_010110895.2 of Picea sitchensis. Classification (NCBI taxonomy): domain Eukaryota; kingdom Viridiplantae; phylum Streptophyta; class Pinopsida; order Pinales; family Pinaceae; genus Picea; species Picea sitchensis. The sequence continues at coordinate 10,057 of SNQJ01S0063978.1, read as the reverse complement.
CGCTATGAGGTGTGGGAGGTCCGGGGGTCGAACCCCACGGACTCCAAACATTTTTACATAACAACCACACCCAAACAATGAGTGACACGTGGTGCCCATGGATTGGGCCACGTGTCCTCATACCATTTGCCACCCAAAGGACATGTGTCATCTCCTGATTCGCCAACTTTCAACCAACCAACATCTGCCATGTCACCATCTGACACATCATCGTATAGTCTGTATGTCCCTGCCACATCAGACCGTACGGACTGTACAGACTGTACAGTCAGCATCAAAATTTTTGCCTGTTTGGCTTGACGAACAAATCGCGATATCTTCTCCATACGGAGTCTGTTTGATAAAGTAAATATACCTCTGGAATCAGGAAGATGAGACAGACGTAATGATACTGATTTCTTTGCATTCTGAGAACTTTGAAATTTGAGAAAAATTTGATCCCTTGATCATAGCAATTCACAAAACGAAATTGATACCTAAATTCATACCTGGATGACGAGCAAACAACTTGATCATGGAATTTTGGAATTGACAATGGATGTAGCCGATTAGACATTCCTAAATATGATGGAACCAGTGGTTTTCTGCTTCCGATCATTTGCTTGAAGCTTGTCCCTTTGGCTTGTCAATACTGCAACTTGGTTTTCCATTTTCGTCTGTAATAAGGGAACATCTGTATAGTAGCGTTTCAACCACACATTACATTGGTCACAAGACAACTGTCCGGTCTTCGAAAATGCAGGTTAGGGTTTGGTTACATCGCCGAGGGTTTCGTTAGGTAGCTTGATCCTAGGGTAGCTAGGATTGTTCATTAGGCAAGGGGGTAGATTAGAAACCAAATTCATAGGGTGGCTCGGAGCATAGACCTTGGGAGTAAGGGTACTCACTAGCTAGAAAGCATTCGATGTCAGAGTCATAATCTTCACTGAGGACTATGGGCTTCTGCGCAGCACTAGGTTTAGGTTTATTCCTAGCCAGCCTCGATATGAGTCGAGCATTCTTTTTACCTTTGTCATCGACAGTAAGGTTACCTTTAACCTTTTTTCTCACAGGATTTTTTATAACCTCAACCTTCTCAGTTATAATGTCGGGTAGATCGATATCAGGGTCGACCGAGGGTTTAGGAGAGGGTAGAAGGGCATGGAAAGGCACGGGTGGCCCGACCTTAGTCACACTAACCATAGGCTTGTCAACTTGGAAAGGATCTGCATCAACAAAACCATTTCGAGAGATAAAAGCTTGCCAACTATCCCCGTCAAGATTTAAGTGGTGAACAATGATAAGTCTGATTAGGTCATGGTGGAACAAGCTACTATCAGCCTTTTCTCTTTTAAACCTTTTAGCCATTTTATAAAGGCTACGCTGGAAGTAAAAAGGCATATTCAATGGATACCCCATAAAATTCATTAACAGTCGAAGGTGATAAATAAAAACCAGTCCATATCGACCCTCACAGGTCACGAATTGTTTAACCACCAACAAAAGATCATGCCATCTTGGTTTAAGCGTGGAAATGGGCATACCTCTGTCACAGTATGTGACCTTTCGTGAGACGAACAATAGCGGCCATGGCACCTCCTCCACTTTAGAGTTTTTAAACCATCGTTGGCCCGTGGACGCTAACCCTATGGAAGAGTTGATGAACTCTTCACTGATTTCCAGTTTAATGTCACCTACCTTGGCCCTACACCCATAAAACGTCAGGGTGAACTACTGTGCAACAAACAAATTAAAACCCTCAAACCATTGTACAAAGGTGAGCCAACCACTATCCTCTAAGTCTTTCCGGGCATTATCGAACAGTATCAAGTCTTGGCTACTGTTCGGCTCAATTCGCACCACTGGTGCCATAGACAGGGTTCACGGTAAGCGATGTGAATGAGCCAGGGTTTGAACGCAGCACACACAGGAGAAAAACGCTCGAAGGATTACCAAAGCTAACAGAGGTGAAACAGGGATAGGAGAAACATTAATGACATCGTGCGAAGGTGGTGGAGTTATTTTCTGTCCATGCATACTAGTCATTACCATGGTACAACCGCTGACGCTTTCAACTATTCAAATCACAACGCATAAGTTTTATAACTATGCCACTTCACTCAATCAATCGAAAACTTTGGTAAGTGGATATACCATTCGTGCAATCAAACGTTATGCCATAGTTTTAAAACCAAACACACAAATCGAAACCAATACCAAGGGTTTGACTATGTGACATGCGTTTTATAGAACGATTCATACCAAGAATTTAACCAATGTGCCAATTCGTTTTTATGTATACCAATGTGCCAAGTGGATTAATCAAATAACATTTAAATCCAATAGCCAATGTATCACAAACTCAAACACTCATGAAACCAAATTACATAATCAATCAAAGAATGCCAAATGAGTGCAGATTAAAAGGGTTTTTGCCAACTGCATAATGATAAGTAAAATGTAAACGCAATGGGCATATCATCAAGAAGAATAATGATAATTCAATAATGATTTTAATGCGACTTCGAAAGACCAAGTTTTCACGCTTACAGTCGTGAAAACAAAAACGAAGGTAAGTGTGTGAATATCGCAAAAATAAAGTTTCGTTTATTTGAGAATTGCGACGAAAAATTAAGGTTTGCAAAAACTGGTGTAGGCATCTTATAAGACAGTGGAAAAATGTGAATTGGCTGCCAACAATGGCGACACACTGGTAGAAGTAGTTATCTCTGCCAAAAGGAACAAATTCAGATTAGGACAGCAAAGATAATTCTAACTCAAAAATAACAACCAGAAAATCGTATAAACATCATCATTAACCAACTATTCCAGCAGTGTTTTAAAAGATGAAAACATATAACAGTCTTAAGACCAGCGAGTCACGATATTAAAGAAAAATCTCCAATACTGTTGACAGAGCCACTGCTTCCAGCAGGCGTCCATAGCCTCGACAGGGTTTTCATTTAACCCACTCTAACATCTGTATCCTGCCAAGAAGTTCTAGATCAGAATAAAGGACATTAAGAGGTTTCTTATTTGCAAATTTTCATATACCTGACATTGCTTCACTGCCAGCGGGCCTGTTCAGTACCCCGAAAAAGTTGTCTTGGCGTCATGCATGCATTTACCTGCTTCCAGCAGACCTGTTCGGCATCCCGACGGGTTTACAAGCACTTCCCACAGCTCTATTAATGATTTATTTTGTTTTTTTCTTCTTCAAAGATATATAGTTGAGCGGGGTGATGCTGAAAATCATGATATTTTAACATATTTTTTTCAAACCTCATCAGAATTTTTTAGAACTGTCCTTTATTAAGATCCAGAGATGTTTTATTTAAAAAAACAACCTCCTAAGGCAGGGAGACATCTTCTGAGTCATTCCTTTAAGGAATAGGGACAGGGTAAAAAGACAATAGATGATCATGACAAGCTTTACTCAAAGATCGAAATCAATCAACTTCTTTCAAACAACAGACTTTTGCCAACACAGATATAAATTTCAGAAATATACCATTGATGTTTATACAATTTTCTCAGCAGTTATTTCAGCGAAGGAATTTTCTGTTTTCTTTGTCTGAATAGCTCAGTACACAGGTATGTGTATTTCAAAAAACACAAGCTGATAAATTCAAAGGAAAAATCAAAAACAAAAAGAAAACGAAAAAGCAAACAGAAGAAAAATATGTACATAATATACAAGGGTTGTCATCAAGCAAAGTATCTTTTCAGGGCTTGGCCATTCACCGGGTAGGTGTCAAGCTGCCCCTCAAGATTCTGCAATCAAAAAGAACTCGGACCCAACTTTTCAGCAATTAAAAATGGTCCAAGCCATAAGTTCTGAAATTTAGTGTGTTCTCCCTTTCCCTCATGCGGTTTGTCCCATTTCAAGACGAGATCACCTACATCGAAATTCCTATCAGAAGCAGAATTAGAATCGAACCAACTTTTAACCAATAGTTGATGCTGATCTAACTTACGTTTAGCTTGGGCTCTTACCTCTTCTAGCTTCATCAGAGCGTTAATTCGGTTTTCCAAAGGGGGACAATCTTCTTCTTGGATTTTCTATGACAACTGAAGCGAAGGAAGAAGAATGTGACGTGGAAGAATTGCTTCTCTGCCATAAACGAGAAAAAAGGGGGAGTTACCTACAACATCTTTTGGTGTTACCCTATCATCCCACAGCGCGTTCAACAGTGCATTGTGCCAATTCTTGTGATTTTCAACCACCGTTCTCTTGATGATTTTAATCAAGTTCTTGTTTGTTGATTCTGCCAATCCGTTGCCCTGGGGGTAATAGCTAGCAAAATATTTCAATTTAATTCCTTTTTCCAAAGATAACTCACTCATCTCAAGAGAGGAAAAGTAAGAAGCATTATCGAATAATAAATAGTCAGGGATACCGAAACGAGTGATAATATTCGAGTTTAGAAAGGAAATAACTTGACTGGTGTTGACGGTTCTTAACGCGGTAGCTTCAGATCATCAGGTAAAGTAATCTGTGGCTGTCACAATAAACTTGTGTTGTTGTGAGTACGGGGGGTTTATTGGACCTATGATATCAAGGCCCCACTGCTGAAAAGGGGAATCTATTGAAACGGGCTGTAAAGGAAAGGCTGGTTTTTGTAAGCGCCCTGATGCTTTCTGACAAATGATACATTTACGACACAAGGCATGGGCGTCTCTAAAAAGCATGGGCCAGTAATAAACGGCTCTTAAAACCTTATGGGCAGTGGTGTCACCACCAAAATGACCACCAGCTTCTCTTGCATGCAACTCTAGCAAGACTTTTTCTGCTTCGTCTTTCTCAAGACAGCGCATCAGTACGCCGTCAAAACTTTGACGAAACAGGATACCATTAACCAGATGAAAGGAGGCATACTTTAATCTCAACACTCTTCTTTTAGCGGGATCCAGGTGATGGGGGGCTGACCCATGTTCAATACAAAATCTTATATCGTCATACCAAGGATTGACAGAGTTTTGTGCACAACAGATTAGATTTTGATCATGTTGTCCTAGGTTTGACGTATCGCTTTCTTCTTGTTGTCCTCCTGCTGAATCAACAACTAACTTGCATAACCCTTGGCCTCTCACTATCTGAGCTGGGGTGATTTCTAAGTCGTACTCTTGCAAGGAGGTGACCCAGTTAGCCCTCTTTTCACCTAGTTCCTTCTGCACTAACAGGTTCCTGACGGCTGGGTAAGGGACAATGACTTTCATCCTTGACTTAAAAAGATAGGACCGAAAGTGCTTGACTGCTTTGAAAACAGCGTAGGCTTGCCAATCTACCACTGGGTAATTAATTTCAAAATTTTTGAAAGTAGAGCTCATAAAGGCAATGAGTACTTCATTGTTCTCGACATTCTTCTCAGTTAGGACGACAGCATAGGAACGATCAGAAGCAAAAGTGTAGAGTGTAAAGTCTTGAGAAAAATCGGGGCTCATGAGAGATGGAGCATCTATTATGGCCTTCTTTATTGCATTAAAAGATTGATTTTATAGGGGTCCCTAGTGATATTGGGTGTCTTTCTTAATTAGGTTTTGCAAGGGTCTGACCATTTCAGAGAAGCTGGGGACAAATATTCTCACAAAGTTAATCTGGCCTAAGAAAGACTGCATAGATTTTTTGGATGTAGGAGGGGGAAGTTTTGCAATGACTTGAGTCCTTTCGGGGTTGATAATCATCCCTTCACTTGACACAATGAACCTTAGGAGTTTACCTTGTTATACTGCAAAGATGGATTTTTTGGGATTCAAGGAGATGTCGTATTTAGGAAATCGCAGTAGAATGGCTCATAAGTGAGCTATATGATCATTTTTGTTTTTAGAAAATACGGTAACATCATCTAAGTAAACTAAGACAGACTGATTGATTAAGCCTCGAAAATCAATGTCCATTTCTCTCTGCAAAGTGGCACCAGCATTAATCAACCCAAAGGGCATTTTTCGATAAGCATAAGTGCCCCACAGGGTACGAAAGGTAGTTTTAAGTTGGTCTGGTGGAGACATCAGGACTTGGTTGTACCCCAAGAAACCATCCAGTAAGGATAGCCTCTCAAAACCAGATACCTGTTGAAGGATCTGTTCCATGGGTGGGACAGGATAGTTGTCTTTATCAGACGCTCTATTAAGGTTTCGGAAATCGAGGCAGAGTCGGATTTCCCCACTTTTCTTCCAGACTGGGACAAGGTTAGAAACCCATTGAGTGTGCCTAACAGGAAAAATTATCTTAGCATTTAGGAGCTTATTCAATTCTTTTTGAACGGTCAGTTCGAGCTTAGGGTGCATTTTCCTCAATTTTTGTTGAAAGGGTAAGGTTTGGGGCTTCATAGGAATGACATGCTATATGATGTTAGGGTCGAAAATTTTAAGGTCATCATACGTCCATGCAAAGATATATTTAAATTCTTTGAACAATTTAACAAATGCAACTTTTTCTTGTTCAGAACATTCTACCCCTAGATTAATGCATTGCAGATTGTCCTTAGTTCCTAAGTTTACCTTTTCATAAGATAACGAGGAACTATTGGTTTTACAGTTGACCAATTTTTTGAATTTATCTTGAAGATCATAAAATTTCTCTAATCTAACTACAGATTTAGGGATCAAGTTTACCATATCCGATGAAGATTCAGGAGTTCTCGGATCTGGTATTACCATGAAATCGTGCAAATTGTCGTCATGTGTGTGTTCATCTATCACCGTGCCTTGAAAGGTTTCTTCCATGTGCAGGAAGTTAATAATATGTTGATCATCGTCAAAGACTCTCCAGTTCGTGATGTTGTCGGGAATGGATGGCCGAAACAACAGCTCGACGGAGAATGCATCTGGGGACAAGCCTTCTGCAGGAAGAAGTTTAGAAGCTACATTAGCTAACAAATCTGCTTCAGAGTTATTCAATCTAGGAATAGAATTTATGTTGAAAGCAGAAACCTTATTCATTAAATTCCATACCTCAGATTGGTAGCTTTTGAGATGCGGAGACAGACAGTGGATAGAATCTCTTACCTGTCTAACCACTATTTCAAATTCGCCAAAGACGGTCAAATTTTGAATGTTCATATACGAATCTTTTCTGAGACCTTGCAGTAAAGCCTCATATTCTACGGTGTTATTAGTACATTCAAATTCCAGCCTACATGCAATTAATGTTTTGTTACCTACCGGATCGATAATAACACAGCCTGCGCCAGCTCCTTCTTTGGACTTTGACCCGTCGAAATAAAGATACCAAATTTGATTTCCATCGGGTACATGAGACCGTTGCGTAGAATTTTTTGGCTGCATATCTGCTACAATCTTAGACTGCTGTTATGGATTGGTGATAGCTGAAGCTTCGGCCATGAAGTTGCCGAAAAAGGTGTCCATCCCTTGTACTTCAGGTGAATCAGCAGAAGGTGTAAATGGTTCGTTGGGATCATTTAAATCAGTGACCGTGAACTTAAGGTAGCGTTCACGATTTACCTTGATCTTGTTAGGCTTGCCATTCTCTGGAAGCCATAGATGAGACCAATCTGTCGCGAAATAATCGTGTAGCTGCTCCGACCAGTCCCTACTCAAAAACAGACCATACACTTCTGGAATATCCACAATAATTATATCAATGACTTGATGAACCTTGGGGTTAGACGATAATCTTATTAGCACATTCTTTAGTTCACCTATAACTTTAACATTGGTCCGATCAAGTTGTATGATTTTTAAAGTAGATGGTTCAACTTCTGCATTAATCTTCTGGCAAACAGACCATGGAATCACATTGGATGACGCTCCCGAGTCTACCATACAATTGTGCATGTTTCTATTAAAGATTTCAAAAGTTAACAAAAATGGAGGTACATTTTTGCGAGTACTAAGAGTGGTAGTTTGTGGCTTTTTACTCGCAATTTCTAAAGCTACTTTATCTACATTATTTACATTATTTACATTACTTACAGGAAGGCTTCCTTTATCTCGAGGATCAGGATTGTTTTTAGCGGAAGTCTTCTGGGGAACTTTGTTCTGCACAACCTTGTTACTGCTTGAATTACCATTTTTGCCATTCTTTGAGATATTCTGTAACATTTTTTGTAGCAGAAATGGAAATTTCAATAACTCATAAACAGAAATGTTAGCTCTCAACTTTTTAAGATATTCAACTACATCATAATCTAAGTTGGGGTTCACATTACTCTGTTTAGTCTCAGTTGATTTAGATTTCTTTGGAGGTGAAGTTGTAGTGTTTTCAGAAGAAGGTTTGTTTGTTGTCTTACTCCTCGTATTATAGGGATGTACTGTCTTGAAGTTAGCTTGAAAGATGCTATCCGAGAAGTGTCCAAAAATGTTTGGAGAAGACTCCTCTTCTTGAACTGTCTCTTGTTAAACTACCTCCTCAGGAATCTCATGAGGCATCAAGTTATCTTGGGATTCTAGAATCGTTTGAAGAGCGCATTGCAGACTTTCTAGATTAAGGCCTTCGGTGGTTGGATTAGGTCGATTGGTGGGAAAGGGCTTCCGGAACAGGGGTTTGTAAGGCCCTTTGCTCGAGGAAGCTTCTTCGGTCGTCCTTTTTAAGTCTATAACTTGATTTGACAGTTTTTGAACAACTTTAGTTAGGTTTTCTAAATCGGAGATTTCAGGTTGTGTTTTACTTTGAGTGGGTCTGGGGAGGATTTCAATCTTATTTTTGGAAGAAGAACTAGTCTCTGTTTCGTTGCTAGTAGATTCTTTAAGACTAAGTATGTCTTTTTCAATCTGGTTGGCCTCTTCGAAGGCTTCTAACAACGTGGCTTTCTTAGATCGTTTAACCCAAATAGCTATACTTTGATGCAAAGCTTTAGTGTAGTATGTTATTATAAGATTCTCAGCGGGCATGGAATCCGTAGGGATTCGGTTTTTAAGTGTTAAGAATCTTTGATTAAAGTATTTAAATTTTTCTTTTGGGTTCATTCTTAAGCTAGAAAGGTCCATTACTAGGACTTCCAAAGGCTTACCGTCTCCGAACTTTTCCAAAAAGCATGACTCAAAAATTTCCCAAGACACGATGGTATGGGGTTGTTGGGAAAAGTACCATGTGGATGAATTGCCCTCGAAAGTATAGGGGAACAACCTACAGACAACGTCTTCGTGTTCGACATTGCGGAGTCTTATGGCTAACATAAATTTTTTAATGTGATCTTCAGCGATCTATTTTGAGTCAGCGTCAAACTTGGGAAGCCATTTCTCTGGGTGTTTAGGTAGAGGACGCTGAGCTCTAGGTAGGGCTACGGCATCCTGGTCAAGCCAAGGTCTAGCAGGGTTGTTCTGATTTTCCATTGGTGTAGTGGGTGTGGAAGGCTGAGAAGGGGAATTGCCTTCATCAGAGGAATCTCCTCCAGAAGAGGAAGGAGATGATGGAGGTGGTGAAGGAGGTATTCTAGATCCTCCTGCAGCAGGATTTAGGATTGGATCTGTAGGATTCATAGTGAGATCAGTGCCTCCTAATTGTTCTCTAATATTAGAGAAATCCAAAGGTTGGTCCAACGGACGGTTAGGTTGCCTCAAACGGGCTAAGGCACTATGAGTTCTTATAAGAGATTGACGGACAATCTCTTGTATGTCACCACCTGTATGATTAGGGGTTGTTGGCTCAATTGTGATCCGTGGATCGTCGGTTGAATTGATTGTTGTTTGAAGGGGAATATTATCGTTTGAATGGCTTCTAGTCACTATAGGTGAGCGATTAGGTGGTGGAGGAGTCTTGCGGCCGCCTCGTGCCATTAATTATTTTCAGGCCCTGCTTCTAGCGCCATTTGTTGGCGGGCGAAACTGACCATCCGTCAACTGGGAGAGTGGAACTGGTCCGGGGTTGTCTAATAACCCAAGCCGTTTGGGATGAACCACCCTGACGAGTTTAGCGGCTCCGTTAGCCAATCTAAGTCCTAATAAAACAAAAAGAAAACTACTCTAAATTAACTAATCTAACTAAAAATAACTATTAAAACAAACTAAACTAATCTAACTATTCTATATATACAATTGTTGATGGGCGAAATTGACCGTCCATCAACTGGGAGAGTGGAACCGGTCCGGGGTTGTCTAATAACCCAAGCCGTTTGGA
>SNQJ01S0063977.1:20329-40909 GCA_010110895.2 Picea sitchensis | reverse complement strand
AAACAACCCATTGTTTGGAAACACCATTCAATGTTGTTCTCACAAGATCACTATCAACTATGGCTTCCCCCACAGCTCCAAGCTCATCCCTCACCTGTGCAATCTAGTAAGGTATGTGACCACATTTCCAGCCTTGGTCATTTTTATGCTCTTTAGTTTTTCCCTCAAAACCATCTTCCGGTTCTCATTTGTACTCTGGTACAATTTAGTCAAAGACTCCCACATCTCATAGGCATGTGTCTTCTCCATCAAATGAGGAATCAAATGATCCTTGATGGCATCAAGAATAAATCTCTTAGCCTTGATACTCTTCTTAGTATAGGCCGCAAGAAGAGTAGCATCAATAGGTACCACAACAGGATGAGTAGTGGTATTCTCTACAATGTCCCACAACTCGTTTTCTTGCAAAAGCAAGATCATCCTCTCCTTCCAAGCACCAAAATTTGCTGCCCCATCAAGTCTGTCCTCAACTCTCAAACCAGTGGCCATTGACCCTTTTTCTGCTGAAAATCACAAATTCAAAAATCTGCGCTGTGAAGTGATTGTTGTCCCAACTTTTTGTCTGCTGAAATCTCTGCTTCCCTTCAACTCAGCTCTGATACCATGTTAATTTTTCAGACCCCAACCCAGTTTCAGTCTCACTGATTTTTCAGCCAATGTTAAATGCCCAAACCCTAGTTTTATAATAGCATTTAAATACTTAGCAGAAAACAAACTTCAGAACTGAAACATGAGGATTCTGAACATTGTTTTAAGTGCAGATATAAAATCAGCAGTATGCAAAACTTAGAAAATTTTAGACACAGAAATTTTTGGTCTAACTTTGACCCCGGAAAAAACCACAAGGGGAAAACCAGTGAGAGAGGGCTTTTTATTATTTATGGGCTTCTGAGAAAAATCTTTTACAACATATTCATCTTTAGAAATTTACACAAACTTATCTGGACTTTCTTTCGCAAAAAAATTCTTCTGAACAGTCCTGGAATATGCTCCTCGATTTCTGTGCCAAAAATCCGTACAACTGTACCACTGTCCCAACAATTAATGTTGTACGGGCTGTCTTGAAATTTGTGTCAAATTTCTGCTAAGACTGTATGAAAAACCTAGCAGGAACAACTCCTTGAAAACTGTGTTGTATGGCCCTCAAAATTCGTGCCAAACTGTACAGATTGTATGGAAACACCCAGAAATTAATTACAGCAGTTACCTCAATTTCTATGCCAATAAATGGCTGTACGACAGCCTTGGAATGCGTGCCAAACTCCTCAGAAATTCTTCTGTTGTCTCCCTCAATTTTTGTGCATGAAGAATGGCTGTACGACCTCTAGAAATCCGTACCGTACAGTCTGCATTAATGGCTGTACCTTGTCTTGATATCCGTGCTAGCTTGTTGCGTTGGGATGCGTGCCCAGCTCTGCAAATGATGCCTCTTTCTTCTCCAGCTCGACCTCTCTCTTCTCTCTCTTTCTCTCTCAACAAGAAAATGAATGAACAACTCAAGAATGGGTGCACCCCCTTGCCCTAATCGACATCATGAGAGAAGGTGAGGGGTTTTCTAATCTAACGGTTGAGATTAGATTAGATGGGTGGCTGAGATTTGGAGTCTCTTCACACACCCTCACTTTAGTCATAAAGTCACCTTTTAATTTGCATCTCACAAATTAATTTGACTAGGACCCACATTAGGAACTTTCTCCCCCTTAGGCGCCTAGGGAAGAGAAACACTTGCCTTGGTATTTTATTTAATTAAAAAATTTAACAGTTTGAAGACTGCACACGTGCCACAAGTCTGCAATGCGCATGCGCTCAAGAATATACACGATGTGGCACCAAGTTTCAGTGTTTGTGCCAACCAAGGATTTACTGCGTGCGCCAACCAAGGATTTACTGCGTGTGCCAACCCGGTTTTGCATTGCGCACGCCAACTCATTTTGTATTGCGTGCAAGGACTTAAAAATACCGCAGGTAGACCAAATTCGAAAATATTTTCAAGAATCATTGTAACTGATTGTGTAACAACCAGACTAATCATGGTCGAGGTTATGAATGAGATAGCAAGTGAGTTATGATTGACACTCTTCATGAAAAATATGGTGGGATGCATATAGATATGCAAGGGTTGGGATTTTGAGTAAAGATAGAGTTCATTGTTGTATGAGAGAGGGATGAGCCAAAGCTTGAGTTAAGCTTAGCTGTTAATTTTTGTTAAGTCCAGTTTTTGCATGAGAGATAAATTAGATCTAGATAAGAGCATATGACTCATCTAATGTTATTGTATCTTGATCAGGCTATGGCCCTGTTGTACCTCACCGCTTTTGAATGAATGAAATGGATGAGTACAACCTGAGCACATTCATCTATGCATGTAATGAGTTCTGACTTTAATGCATGTCTGTGTTATATTATTTTGCACACTATGAATGGATGAATGACTAGTTAATGAAGGTTTCCTATATGTTTTATTCTTTCACACCCTGCACAAGACCAATGGTTTCTGTGATTCTCATGGCACCTCGGGTAAGACCTTCGGTCCTTGAGTGAAGATTGAATATGCCAGAGCCTATGAGGTTTTGTTGTAAATTTTTATCGAATCCTGGATCTTTAACCCCCCAATGAACAGAAAGAGCCAACATGCGCCTTTGACACCTCCCCGACAACAACGCCAAAAATGAAAGTCAATTCATGTCTAAATCCTGTTACATTTTATTATTAATCTGGAGTTTGCAAACTTGTGAGATGTCGTGCACTGTATGTGCATGCTTACAATTTCCTAACTTACACTAGTTTATCTAATATGATTCTAAGAAACAAAAATTACATGTTAATCTATGAATTGAAATGACATTGCAAAAATGTAACACACCACACTTCATAAATCAAAGCTAACTCAATCACTTTTGGAAATGATTATGTATTTGAGCATCGATCATGCTATTGGAACCCTGCTATCACTAGGTTATCTCTTTCCATGATTCTTTTTTCATGAATCATTACTCGAGTTGTTGGTAAGCTTTGATAAACAAATCTAATCTATGACACACTTGCATAGTTAAATAATTTCTTCACTTAGTCATAATCTACTATATCCACAAGTGTTGAAATAATAGGTTGTAGTTAAATTGTTCATTTCTACAAGATTTGAACCTTACTACAACAGTACTTATTTGGTATAATTCAAAATATAACCTAGTAGATGAATTTTAAACAACACACTTGCAGGAAATGATTAAATGACAAATAAAAGTTAATCTGTACTAATCAATTATCTATCCTTCCAGAGCAGGCCCATAGTATGTAGAATAGAGCATCAATGCTAATCTACAACATAACTAAAGTAATCTAATTACTGTAAACTAAACTAAACTTACGGAAATTATAAAACTAGAATCTACATTAAAACAAACTCTCATGAAACTATAATTTTATTCCATCATAACTTGGACATTGCTCCAAGAGTCCCTCTTTAGAATGAAGAAGACACTCTTATTTATACATAACCTTGCTTTGAAACTGAAATAATAAATATTAAATTCAGATATGCAAATTTCTCACGTGGTTAAAACCATTTGCTAAAAGTTAGCGACTAAAAATCAACTCATACATATTTGCTTTGAAACTGAAATAACAAATATTAAATTCAGATACGCAAATTTCTCAAGTGGTTACAACCATTTGCTAAAAGTTAGCAACTAAAAATCAGCTCATAAATATCTCCAAGATCTTTGCTAATAACTCATAACTAATCTCATTAAGAGCTCCAAGATTCTTTCCTTTATCCAAGATGATTGATTGATGATCGGTCGGTCAAATCTTACGCCTTGTAGAGATTTGGCCGTGCAATTTGGAGCAAGAGTAAAACACAAGTGACTACAAGAACTTACCACCTATTCATGTAACCACGCACTGATAATAAATGTAGATCTTTTATATGGATCTAATTACAATTGTTCCTATAACAACCAACAAACTAACCTAGTTTGGAAAGATAAGTGAAAATATGTTCTTTTTCTAATATTTAATCATAAATTCATATAAAATACTAAAATAAATGAGTTGGAAAACACCTTAAGCCTAATCCCACATATAAGTATTAAAAGAGACCCCAACCCGAGGATTCTGGAAATTTTTAAAGATGGAAGAAGAGATTAAAATAAAGGAAAAAGGTCTTAAAAGATGTCAGTTCTATGACTAAACACTTATACTGTAGAACCAACCATGCCTTTGGGCCGAACACTAGTACCACATAGATTGATTGGGAACCTATTGTACTCCATGGACTTGATTGTAAAGACTGAACAACTGGCCATCCTCTGGACATATTTCCATCTACCAAGACACAAATATTCAACCACAATGCTCGTCGATTCTCTAGGAAAATACTCTGGATACACGATGTATCCAAGTCAATCCTACATTTTATGCCTTTGCCAATGAGGAATTACAACACAACATTCATCAAACAACTTTTCATCAAGGAACAATTAGAGGAGACAATACATGTAGCTATATTTTCCTTTTAGCTACAACACACTTTATTAAGAAGATTCATGAATGAATTTTGCATCACAAAGTATTGTCATGTAGGGCTACAAAACATTAGCAAGAGATAATGATGCATATGACAATAATTCATATACCTTATTGTTCCTTTAGTTCACATATTTGGAGTCTGTATCTACGTCTACGACCTCTAGATCTTCAATGTCATTTTCCAATCGTTGTCTTGGATTTCAATATTCACCTATGATTTTTTAGATTAGATAATTCTAACAAAACCACTACACTCCATATTGAGTTAGCTAAACTCAATATGTTGGTTAATTTCATTGAATCCAAGACACTTCCCACAATCCCATTACAAGTCTACACCAACATGTACTAGCAACATTTGGTCAATAATCTAACCATGTTTTCAATGGCACCTTCATTCATAACCTTTTGTCTTTACTATTCATATTGGTATTCTTCATAAATCTCACCTTTGATATCCTTATCTATCAACACACCAGGCTTCATATTTCATATGGAAATACAAAAGCAGATAGATGAATCCCTCTCATTGACAACATCTGGATTCTTTCTGTACAAGTGTAGAAGATAGAGCAACTTTCTTCTTGACAAGTGGTTTGCAATTGCTGGAAATTAGTAATTTTTGAACATCAGTAGATAATGGCTTGGCAAACTCTTTCCCACCATGGTAAGTGCCAAACACTAAAACGTCTTATTCCGCCCAATGAGATCATTGTGGATAGTACCGATAACCAATCATAAGAAGTCATGATTCTAATTTAATATGCATGAAGTTACAATGTATCCAATCTTTTTCTTTGGATATTTAGGAGCAATATAAGTGAAAGAATCTCCATATGACCAAAGTCTACATCATAGCCAAGAAAATAAATGTAAAGCATCTTCCAAACATATTTGTTCTTCTCAGAAGGCATCAAACCTGGTTCATTTTTTAAATGTGTCCCGATGTGCCAACCTCTTTGTTGACTCTCTAGCGCTTCTGCTCCTTGTTCTAACAATTCCTTACATCACTACAAGACCGACAACCCTTTAATCCTAGACATAGCCATCTTCACCCAACCGATCCAATCCACAAATCTGTGAATCGATTCTTAGATTGATCATATGTCACTCCTTGGCATGTCATTTTTGGAAGTTGATCCAAGGCCATTAATCAATACCACATGAACCTCCAACATACTTCGGATTGCAGTTCCATCATCTTGTTCTGAACCTTAGGCTTCATGACATCTAAAACTGATTGCTTTCAACCATCCTTTTGGAGTCGAACTTGGTTCCAAAGCCTCACACACCATAAATTTCCTTTTGGAGTTGAACTTGGTTCCAAAGCCTCACACCATAAATTTTCGAGAATTGTAGCAGAGATAACAAAATCCAAATCTCATCTCATCTCATACAATCGTTTGAGCATTTATTGGCATAGCCAACATGCCAACATGTATAAATCGTCTTTCAAAGATGGACACAAATGGCACCAACAATCTATATGGCCTCACAAGCAACAATAGCTATTGGAGGTGTCTATGTAAGCACTTGCTCCTTATGATAACCACGATCAATGATTTATCCTCAATACCACACCAAGATATACTTGCAAGTCTCATGCAAGATCTAGTGGCGGATTTCAAAACAACACGCACCAGATCGATGAACAACTCATATAACAACATACACAATCACAAACAATGGCTCACACAATGTTAAGGACACATGATAGCAATCATTCAAGAAACAATCTACTTTCACATACACTAATTCTATTCCTACAATGGATGTGCTACCCATAAGCTTTCATTTCTTTGGTTTCTCCCAAGCTCTCCTGCTAAGGAGTCTAGCCCAATCTTGCTCTGATACCATGCAGAGAAATAGGAGAGTGGACATGGTTTCCACACACCAAAAACTTGTGTTGAGTGTTCTATTTAACAATAATTGTATGCTTATAAATACATAAGCTATATACACACTATATTAGCACTAACAAACTATTAAAAATGATAACTCAGCGACACAAATAGAAGTCTACTGGTTCAAGGTCTGTATCCAACTAGATTTAACAACTTCCTAAAGAATCAAACCATTCTCACATTAATCAAACATAATAACAATCACAATCTTTAATATTATCACACATAAGACAAGTAAGAGTTAATGGTTCAACATTTATCAGAAACAATCGCCATTTAAAATGCAAAATAAAAACAAAAATTGGCAACCTCACAAGAGCAAACAGACCTATTATTTGTAAAACATAGAAGTTTCACACCCACTTCAAGTTATAATAAGCCTGTCTAATCCTCAAGGTTGGCCAACAATTGGGTGCTTCTTTTCCCTTCCTTACATCATATCATTCACATATTTATAATCAGTTTATACAAACAATCATTCACATGTGAAGTGCAAATATAGAGGCAATTGGTCCTTACATTTCAGTAAACAACCATACATTATATTTCATATGAAGCTATAGTCCTCGGCGAGAAAGGAGGCCACAGTTGCAATTAATTAACCTCATGTCCACTATCCTTGTCGCCTGTACACCGTCCCAACAAATGACATATATAGCCTCTTGATATGCTACATACATTTCCAATCAAATCATGGATCCGACATACAACATATTCTACTTGCAACGCCAAGTAATAAGGTATGTTTAAATATCTCTACTGTTTTTAAAAAGAAAAACTAGAAACGGGAAAAAGTGTCCCTTAAGAGATGCCCTCCCTACTTGCCAGATTGCGTTCATACAAACATCATACTACAGGTTGCCATGAAGACAGAGGGGGTGTTTCTGAGTTCATCCATGTAAAATCCATGTCACCATATCGATCTCCAAAGACACCAACTGAGGACACCAAATCTTCTAATTCCTTCATCTCCAAAGATGTAAGCTGCAAATACAGAGAACCTATGTTATCTTTTAAGTTCTTCACTTTGGTTGTCCCTTGTATTGGCGCAACATCATTTCCTTGATGATCAACCCAAGCAAGCGCCAGTTGGGAGGGGGTGCACCGCTTCTTTGAAGCTATTTCAAGTATTCTCTCAAATATAACCTTATTCTTTTCAAGATTCTCTGCACTAAACCTTGGCATATCCTGCAACAAAACAAAAATTCCGTTACAAAATCAGAGATTTGTGTTAAACTTGATCCACCTCCTAATGATCGAGAAATAGAAGAAACAACCATGAAGAAATGGAAAGGCTGAGCGAAAGAGTATGATGTATTTTCAAAGAATATATCTATTTCATATATCATGAAAAGAAGGAAACTTAAAAAAGCAACGATGAAGGAAATAAAATCAAGCATCTTTCAAAGAGATGAAACTGTTTGTTAAGCTAAAACGTAGAAATATGAATAAATGGATCCAAATACCTTTCTAAAATCATCATCTGCTAGATTCTCAATTAACTTTGCCCCAGCTGACAGGAAACCCCGCCCTAAAGGACTATATGGCACAATTCCAATACCAAGCTCCCTGCAATGAAAATTTTAATAATCGGATTGCAGTTTATAATACTAGGCAAATGGCCAAATGGAAAATCTGAACTCAGAAACCTCATATACCTGCAAGTTGGAATGATCTCTTCCTCAACATCCCTGCTCCACAAAGACCACTCTAGCTGAACTGTTGTTATAGGATGAATGGCATGAGCTCTTCTAATTGTTGATGCAGAAGCCTCAGAAAGTCCAATGTATTTTATTTTCCCTTCTTCCACTAATTTCTTCAGTTCTCCAATCTAAACACAGACAAAACATGGCAACAAACAATAATTAAGCATCAATGAAGAATTCATAAACAAGTGACCATTAAAGTGACAAACTTGCTCCAGTCAGAAGGCATAGACATCCAGATCTGATCATGGTTCATATTTTTTGAATTTTGTAGTTTGCAAAACAGAATATGGTTGTACCTTGCCTAGAAGAAGTTCAACTTTGCGTAGGGCCCGAAATATTATAGGTGAAGTGCAGGTTGAGTATACGAATTACAAATGAACATCCAAAATTAATTAACAACATTCGGCATCAATCAAATATGTCTCCAATTACAAATGAAAAATGGCAGTTTTCTCAGTTTTGTGATCAGTATTTTACCAGAAGGAAATGCAGGAATGTCTTATACCTCTCATAGCCAAGCACACATTTTTGAGAAGGCATAAGATTTAAGAATACTGAAATAAAATGAGAAAAGGAAGCTCGACAATTTGTCAATGTTTCAACATTAGGACCACAAGAAGCATCAGGCTGTATTTTTCATCTCTGCTCCAATCATTGCCCATCCCAAGTAAAAAATGTAAGACACCATGTATTGATTTCATCGTAGTTTTTTCAAATCAAATCCAAATGACTAGGCAGCAAGATCAGAGAATAACAATGTATTTTTCTTGTAGCCAAGAAACATAAAAGTTAACTCACTTCGCTAGAGTGTGTAGTATGCCTGGTTGAAAGGTTAATAACTTAATTATATTAATATGTCACAAATGTAATGTAATGATATCAGTAGTTAGAAATAACAATATGTCACGCTGTGGGTCATGGAACGTTGGGAAAGGGAAACTTTTATATATATATATATATATATATAAAACATTCTATGGAGTAAACCTTTTTCTAAGGATAGTTAATACTGGAAGTTAAAAAAATCTGTATAATTTTTCAAGGATAACTTGATTGGTTATTTAATTATGGGAATTGGTAGGTGGTAGGATTAATCTGGGCTGGGCTAGGATTGAGATCAATTTTATAGGTTGTCGCTATAAGTTAAGCGGTATATCCAACAACCAGCATGCCAAATATACTAATCATTTGTGACTTAGCAAGTACTCAGGTGTTCCAAAGTTCATCATAATAAACCTCTATCCCATAGTTCGTCTATCCTTCTAAATTCTAACCTTATCACAACAAACCAACATACCACTTTAGTGACAGGATCCCTTCATGCATTTCTTATGCCATTCTATATCATGATCACCATCTTATATGATCTTTTTACCAATATAAGCAATCACTTGTATAAGTAAACGGCGCGTTGGTTAGAAATTGACATTACAACAGGAATGCATTGGTTAGGAATTGACATTACAATAGGAATGGGAAAATGGTATCTGTTAGCAACATTACTTGTCTTGATGTCGGGATATTCAGATGCATGGAACACGAGGAAAGCCCAAAGCGTGCCAGTATAGAAAGAAATTGGGACTTCAAATCAATGAAGCGAAACGGACAAAATTATAGTGTCGTGGTCCTGATCCATCCATAGGAAACAGATCAGCGGTTATGAGAAAATGTAGAGTTAGTGGAATTACGCGAGATTAAGCAAATGCATCCTTTACCCTTATTTACTACCTGAGGAAGGGATAGCCGTCCATCCAAAGGATCATTAGCGTCAATGATCTGAAGTCGTCGGCTTTAGTCGCTGGCCGAGTTGAAGAATTGAAAGTTCCATATCCCTCTGCCAGCCAGAAACCCAGAAGCACAGCGCCAGTGGTAGCGTATCGTGGAGCAATCACCGATAGATCCATCCACGAAGTCACCGGCTGTGAATTAGAGGTCCTCCTTGTTTCTCCCGTCGCAGTTTCAACATTCAAAGAGCAGCTCCGTTATTTCCCAATGCGCGAGGTGCGGGAGTGTCCAAGACTTAGGGCCCTGACATCGTCAGGAGAGTTGGGAACCGTTAGATCTAAACAGCTCAACTCAAGCCATCTCGGCGTTTGGCTCATCGCGATTTTAAGAAGCAAGGATAAACCCCTTCTTATACAGCGTTGAAAGTGCCTTTGAGGATAAACGCAGGGTCACAACTTGTCGTCACATGGGAAAATAGAAAAGAAGCATGCAAAGGGGCCAGGGCTGCCGAGTCCAGTCGCCGAAAGGTTCGTTGCGTTCTCCGGGTGCCATTTGATCCGACCTCGGTCCTGGTTTTTCGCTTGAAGTAAATGAAGGTAGAAAAGAGTGGATTTGAAACCTCTCTTCGCATTAAAGTGCAAAGATGGAGGCAGCCCGGTGATGCCTTTCCCGAGAAGTCACAATGCCATTTTCAAAGGGGCCATGCCAGTCCTCGATGTAAGGAGGGTCTGCAGCTAACTTGGCTCTTAATGAGAAACTACTCCCGTTACAGGGCAAAATACTTGCGGTTAAGATGGTATATGGCGAAGATGCTCTACGTCGGTTGTTTACCAAGCCTTGAGTGACTAAGCCGCCGTTGTTGGCGAATTTTCTGAAATATATAGACTCCAGTCTTTGTATTTTAGCAAAGTATCGATGGTAGTCGAGCTCCGATTATGAAGTTTGACAAACTCTCTGGATCACGGTTATGCTTATTCGGTATGTGTAGATTTCTTGTTTTATGACGGTCTTCTCCTCCATCTAATTTTAGATGCGATGCCGAGAGAGTTAGAGTGAGCGTGATTGTCAGTGTACAATCATCGATGTTGTGATAAATGATTTGTCGTTGCATTGTTGTATTCTCCGGTGTTTGTGTTTGATAAGAAGATCTTGCGTTTAGATGCCTTCTCCTACGATGCAGTAGAAACACGATGTTTCAACAGACCTTTGCATCTCGATACAAGTCTTCCCATACTCGCCCCCTTACATCCTTTATCGCAAAGTTATCTAAGATTCTTACTTGCCCATGCATGGCGGCCTAGTTGGGAGTTGAACCACGAGTCTTGAGTTAACTGTCCGATCAAACCATTTAAACAAAATCGTGACATAAACTGATGGTGATGCGGAGCTTTGCTCCTGCTGCATCCAGCGGGGGTGACTTCCGTAAAGCCAACACATTTCTAATTGATGCCGTTGGCGGGGGCGAAGTTGAAAATTTTCCCTGGGCAGAACAACAACGACTAACTGATCTCTGAAGGTGCATCAGATATCAAAAACTTTGAAGATTGTGCTTGCACCTGGCGACTCCATTGTGGCGACTCCATTATTTCCACTCCACTATTTTAGTTATGGCTACCTCTAGCACACCCAAGCTGACCCATAGAACTTTTTCGAGAAGGATTTTAGCAGTCGCTTTCGGCTTGAGAAGCTTCCTGGGGTAGCAACAACGTTAGGATCTAGCCTTTGATGGTGAACAGAGACCAGACACATTCAAAGCTGCGCATCTTTCACCTGGCGACTCCCATGATTCCAAAGGATCGATTGACTCCATTGGTTCGATATGAAGAAAATCTTAGCTGCGGGTTTGCTCCTTTAATTTTTCTGCTATTCCTAATTTTCCTAATGTCGTCCCCTCTATGGATGAATGAAATACGATTTATTTGCCATTTTGGAAATGTGAAGGACAACCACCTTTCCGGCACCTACGTTGAGTTTCACGAATTTCATCGCGTCAGGTGGGAGATACATCATGAGGATGTATTGCTTAAGATGTTCATGTTCTCGTTAGTGGGGGATGTACGTAAATGGTATCATTCTTTACCCACAACTGGCATTTCTTCACTCGAGGCCATGCGGCTTTCGTAGCTATTGTCGATTTCCCTCAAATTATTTGTCATAGCCCGTGAGGTGAGGGATACCACAAATCTGTACAAAACGAAGCTATTTCTGGCATAGGCTGTGAGGATAATCCTGACGACCTGGATCAAGAATCATTCCTTTCTCCTACCCATTCATCTGCATCAGAGGTGGGTTATGAAAGCGATAAATATCCCAGGGGGGAAGAGGATTCCCTGAGTGAGCTGAAGGAGTAGGTGAAATATCTCTGCCCAATTAGAAGGGTTGAAATATGAAGACGATGCAGAGGATTTTCCAGCCTGGGGGGAAGAAGATGACCTGAGTGAATTAGTGGAGCAGGCGATATTCCCCCACTCCCCAATGTGCAAAAATGGAATCTGAAGACAACGAAGAAGATTTTCCAGTCTTCGAGGCAGATGATCTAAGTAGCTCTTTTGAAGAGATTATTGAAGATTTCTTGGAAGCCAGCATACACTTTTATTGACCACATTGCCTCCAGATTTAAGCAGAAAACCACCGTGTGAAGGATTGTTCTTTCTTTCACTTCATGAGATTTCCATGATGTATTTGTTTGGGATTAGCGAAGAAGGAATCGGAGGCCAGTTCCACTTTTACAAGATGGGAGAGTGCGCAAAGAGGAGGAACGGAAGACATGGTAGCACATTTCTTTTCTATCGAGCCGGGTCAGCGAGGAGCCACCACCCGGGCCCTCTGACGGTTGTCCGCTCACAATGAGGAGATATTCAACCGCGGGCAATTTGTATTGCGCGGAGAACGCACATGTTAAGCCAATTTTCGAAATTTCCATTCATTCTATGAGTCTGTCAGCGTGTACATGGAGTTGCATTTCCTTTATGCCTTGGAGCAGCCCTATTTCATCTCAACTCAGAGGCTGCCAGGAGAATTTGAAGAGTGCTTTCATTCTCTCTTGTCCACCCGGTTACTGTCTGGCGATGATGTGAAAGGAAGGAATACATCGAGCTGCTTGAATGTATGGTGAAATCACCTTTCACCTAATACATGTAAGTGTTTATTTAGAAGTTATTTATATAAATAAGCTCCTTTGAGCATGTATCTTTATTTTGTTGAAGCATTTTGGTGGCGGGATGTTTTGAGCGACTCCATAGCTAGCGAAGCGAACGCTGAAACTGCAAAACCGAGTCGCGCCAGAGCATCCGCGGGGACGATTCCTCTATATGGAGCCTAATGTTAGCAACATTGCTTATCTTCGACATCGGGATATCCAGATCTACAGGTTGCACAAGAAGCGCCCAAACGCAGCACAAAAAAATCTCTTTTCAGGCTTAAAATCAAGCGATCGGGCAAAATTTTAGTGTCAGCGGTCCTGATCCATCCATAGGCGAATCCAGCGGTTGGCGGAAATCGCCCGGTTAGTGGAGATTACTGCACCGAAGATTAAGCATAAACCATGTTTTATAATATATCACGAGGAAAAGGATAGAAGCTGTCCATCCAAAGGATATGTGGCGTGTGATATGGTCACGTCGGCTTTTCGGCGATCGCGAGTTCGAAGAATTTAATTCCATATCCTCTGCATGCGAAACCCTGAACCCCAGAAAGCGCCCGAAAGCCAGAGTCCGGAGCCAGCGGTATCCGCGAACAATCTCGTCGTCATCCAGGAGCACCCGGCATGATTAGGTTCCTCGTCGTTTTTTCCCATCGCGATTTTAAGGTGCAAAAAGTAGCTCCTTCATTTCCCGATACGATGCTCAAACCATCGGCGTTTCGCTCATCGCGATTTTAAGAAACAAGGATCAGCCCCTTATTATTCGCAAATGCGTCGAAGCCTTTAGGGATAAGCAGCGAGTCCGCGGCGAGTCATCACATGGAAAAAATAAGAAAGTACGTGCAAAGGGGCCAGGAGCTGTAGTCGGTTATAAAAGGTTCATCCCGGCGTTCTCCGGGTGCCATTTGTTGATCGACCTCAAGCACGGTTTTAAAGCGAAGTAAAATGAAGGTAAGAGAAAGAGTGGTTGAAACCTCTCTTCAGTCATTAGAATTAACGAAGATATGGAGGAAACTACATTGGCGGTTTGTCTTCTCGTAGAGGTCCTGTGTACCATTTTTTCCAAAGGGGCCATGCCCAGTCCTCGATGTGAGGAGGAGGTCTGCATGGCAATGACAGCTACTCCTTACAGGGAGCCATGCTTTGATTAAAATGGCGTCACGATGAAGGATGTCGTCCAGTCGGTGAAAAGGACGCACCAAGCCTTGGTGACTAAAGCCGCGCCCCATTTGATGGCCGAATTTTCCTGGTATATAGACTCAGTCTTTGTATTTTGTAAAGTATCGATGGTAGAACGAAGCTCCGATTATGAAATTTTGACGACTCTCTGGTTCTCGGTTACATGTATCCCGGTATATTAGATTTCTTGTTTTATGGCAGACAACTTGTTATTCCATCTAGTTTCATCTCATACTAAGAGAGTCCATGATCGACTGATTCGCATGAATTATTGCAATCATGTTATGATAAAGGATTTATCATTTCATTATTGTATTCTATGGTTTTATGCATTTGAATGGCAAGAAGATCTTCGCGTTTAGATGCCTTCTCCCTGATCTGTAGAAACCTGATGTTTACAAGCAGACCTTGCATCGGACACAAGTCTTCCCCTACTCGCCCTTACAACTCAGCAATGCGAAGTTATCTAAGACCTTACTGCGCCAATGCATGCCCTGGTCTAATTTCAGTTAGAACCACACCGTCTTGAGTTAACTTCCCATCGATCAGCCCATTAAACAAATCGTGACATAAAGCGATGGGCGATAGGGCTCTACCTCTGGCACAATCAGGGTGACTTTACAAGTAAAATAGCGATCCTTAACAAGTTAACAATGAATCAAGGCTCCAATGGTGAATGAGAGAGAAATTACAGTATATAGGAGATTATATAATGAACCATCCACACTTTTTAGTAAATAAACAAATTAACAATGAACCAAGGCTCCAATGGTGAATGAGAGAGAAATTACAGTATATAGGAGATTATATAATGAACCATCCACACTTTTAATTAAATAAAATGAAATTATATTAAAATACAATTATATATATTGCAAAGCTTCAGGTTACTGAAGTTTTTCAGTCTGGACCGGGGCTTCCAGATGAATATCTGGATAATCAAAATCTCAAAGATTTTAAATCTAGACTACCTACCCTTCTCAGCAATATCACGACCTGTTCCAAACTGTAATGGGTAATTCAGTATCGACTCTATAGTAATTTAAAGGCACACTGATAAACCCAGCCTTGATGTGATCAACCTACTGTAGTCTCGTAGTTTCCATCCAACTGCTTGGCTGGGTCCACAGACTTACCACCATCTACGACTGAGTCCACTAGAACTGCGTTTTGACTTCATTTGGAGCTACTGTACATGGAACCAATGTGCACGGAAAGGAGAAAACCATTACCCTTTTCCTCATCTCACCCATTGCCAGGATGGAACACGCCACAACAGTAACCAAATTCGCCCGTCGTGTATAACCTTTTGTTGGATAAGAACCCGCAAAATTTCTTGCATCGATGTAAAAAAAGCTTGGTTGGGTAAGACACCTTAGATTCACCATCCACAAGTGAATTTGGTCGCTTCCAGAAGGGAGCTGTTAATCATCGCTGCAAAGAACGGCCTCACTCTCAAAAGTTTTGAACTGCAGAAACCATTCTGAACAAAAAAAGTGGAAAGTGCAGGCAGCAGCCATCCTCTCTTCAAATTCATCCTTATCAAATTTTTAAACTATCATCCACACGGATTTCTTTTTGGAAGATCACAACGCTTGCGCCTATTTACTATGCTTCCTAGTATATTAGTACCCTGAGCTGAGCTTTCTCTTAACAGTGACCTAAACTTCAACATGTTGGTTATAAAACTTAAACACAAGTGAGTATAGCTAAACATATATAGAAGAACATATCATACATTTATTGATTGTTTACACATAGATCCCTCAAATGTCATCTTATATAGCACCAAGATGTAACCAATTTCCTTGAAGTGAGGAAGTTGAGGTCTACTTAGATTGCTGAAGGTACATAACGAATTACTTGAATTCTGCCTTGTTTTGCGCAAAAGTTCATTGCTTTGGTCTAACTTCCCAACTAGTGGAATGCCTAGTGAACCACTCAGTTGATTTACGTAGTCAACTGTTAACTCATTGTTTCCAGAAGATCCAGAGGTATGATGAACCTGCTTAGCCCACTATTCCAACAGCCCCATCAACACACCGCTCTGGAGATGAAGGAGGTGAAAATACTTTTATAGTTATATCTTTTGAAGCCCAAACATCAGGGTTTCAAGCTTAACATTAAAGGCTTCATAAAAGATACCAATAACAAATAATTTGTTTTACGTAAACAAGATCCCACAATGTTATCTTGTACAATTGTCTCTCAAATAATGAGCATGGTGCTCCACATGCTTCATCTCACTGTGATGCAACAAGGATTCTCTACAACCTCTATCACACTTTGATTGTCACAACATACCACAATCAATGTCTTGACTAGAAAACCAAGTTCACCCATGAGATGTTGATTCCATACTGCCTCTATGCAAGCATGCACCGCACCATGATATTCTGTTTCTATGGTCAAAGTGAGACAACTTCTACTTTTACAAGAGACCAAATGGTATTCAGAATTAAGACAAAACACATACTCAGATATATACTTCCTGTCATCTTCATCTCCAGCCCAATCTAAGTTAGTGTAATTGATCAACTAGTTCACTTTGTCATGGCAATACTTTATACCAAGTTGGTAGATGCCTTTAATATAATGAACAATTCTCTTTGTGGTCTTAAGGTGACTTTCTAATAGATCCTACATAAATTGAGAAACCACACCAACAATAAAAGAAATATTTGGTTGACTGAGTTAAATAGATAAGGCTAATACTAATAATTGTCAATAAGTGTAGCATCGACTTTTGGAGAATCACACTTTTTAGTCAGCTTCACTCCGATTAATAGTTAATAGCATGGTATACATATTTCCATTCAGAACTTCCTGTACTAAAGGTTGAACACATATTTATATTTGAAATGATGTAGGAGCATCCCTAGTGTAGCCAACTATCCTGCACATCTCATTTGCTTTTAGTAGTTTAGATATTAGTGCCATCACATTTCATTGATTTTATGTTGTTACAGATGCTGCTACAATAGTACCACAGAAGAAGAGACAACCTCTCAGAATTCTAGCCATGAAAGAGGCTGCTACAAAAGTGGTTGCGGAAGAAACGCTGGATCGTAGAAGAGATAACAACAGTAATGTAGTCTAGTTTGGTTCAGTAACAACAAGCAATATTTTGGTCTAGATTTGGGAATCGTTCTTCCCACTGATCTGCTTCTAGTGGCATGATATGCTCATAAAGAACTTCTTGCCCTTCATTAGCAAGAGAAGACAAACATTATTTTAATAATAAAAGCTTTGATGGATAATCGTCCAAAGTAAGCAGCTGCCACAAAACAGCAGTAAAAAGTAAATGTTAATGCATTGAAACAATTACAAGGGAATATGAAGTAATCAACACAATGGTTTTAATGCATGTGAGACCAATCTGATGGTATGGGATATAATCAAGACTATTCAAGTTTTGTCTATAAAAATTATCTGCCACAATAAAAAGAAGACACTTTTGTATGTAGGAGTAAAAACTCCAAGTAAGAAATGAAAGTTTAGCGATGTGGTGAATAAATTGCGTTGGTCATTATTATTGTGATGAGTCCTAGGTTTTGAGTCTTGAGGTTGGATCGTGAAAGAGATCTATGGATGAAGAGAAAGTGGGTGAGAACCTTTTAAGTAGCTTTTATGAATATAACTTAAGGCCCAAGAGCTTGGCCAATATAGTTAATAAAATTTGCAGAATTATGTTGTGGTTTAAATTCGTGTAATTAATTATTTGATTATTGTAGTGTATTTTCTATGATGGCTTGAGATTATAGTGACTTAGGAAATCAAAGTGGTTTTGTTTTGATCTGTTTGTAATTCTAAAATTGCAAGGAGGATCATAGCCCTTTATATCAAGTGGTACCAGAGCAAGTTGAGCTTGCAGTGGGGAGGACCAAAGAGATCTTGGTCTCAGATTGAGTAATCTATGAATGCTGATGAGGTGGGGAGCTCTAATCTCAGACAAAATCATAGTGATGGCACATAGAGGAAGAGACCCGAGAAGAACCAGAAAATCCGAGGGTGTCAAAGATGTGAATGACCTTGCGACGATGGCGAGGACAGTGGCCAAAATAGATGAGGTGAAATAACCTAAGGGAGAGGTATTGCACATGTGGTACAGGACATCAAAGATAATAAAGGAGGTACAGGACATCAAAGATAGTGAAAGGAGGAATCAAGACTTCAAAGAGAGAAGAGATACATGAAGAGCACATGATGAAGAGAGAATGATAAGGCAATTAACAGTACAGATTAGCTAAGCATTTTCCTATCTATTACCGAGAGAGTTTACAATCCAGAGAATTGATAGAATGGATGGGATAAATGGAAAATTTCTTTCTAAATTTGAGAAGGACTTGAAACCCTGGGAGCATTAGAGTTTTCCTATACTTAAACTTCAGAAAACTCAGTGAGACAAGTTGTACAGCTAAATAGAGATTATGTGGAGAGAAGATTAAAACCTGGTATACGATGGTGTCAGAGCTGAAGAATAAATTTTTGCCTATAGATTATGCCTTAAATTTGTTGAAAAGATTGTAGAATTTGAAGCAATTAAAGATGTTAGAAAAGGAGTACATAAATAAATTTTAAAGCTTTCTAGAGATCCTGGTAGAATAGGAAAGTCAAATCCAATTGCCATGTGTATGTGAATAAGTTCTAGGACAAATTCAGACAAGTTTCATATTTTGAGATTTCCATTCTTCAGGCGAGGATTATCAAGCAACTAGCAGGGATTGGGGATGAATTATTGAGAAGTAACGGTTTTGAGGAAGGTCCCTAGATATGGGAAGGGACAGCAAGAAAAAACAAGTGGAAGAAGGTGAAATGGCTTTACTTGCTATTGGACCAACTACTAGAAAGGAGATTTGAGTGCTGACAGAGAGGAAGAGGCTAGGACGTTTTGTAAGAGGCAGAGTTAGAGATGAGGAAAATTTGAAGGTGTTTCATTTAAATGTGGACACAAGGCCATATGACATTTGAATGCTCTAAAATTTTGAAGGATGCAAGAAGACAAGAGGGGAGAATACATATTGTTGAAAGTAGAACCTTATTTAACAAGTAGTTATTGGAATTGAGGGCAGAGTAGGGATAAAATTTGATGATGAGTAAAATATTGTTGTAGCTTGAGATATAGGTTGAGAAAGAGCCAGAACAGAGGAATACACTCTTCAGAACAAAATGTAAGATAGAAGGTAGGTACTGACATTTAATTATTGATGACGGTAGTTCAGAAAATTTGGTGGTAGTTGTTAAAATTGAAATTGAAGTGTACACCTCATCTAGAAGCATATGGGAATGCTGGACACAAAATAGGGAAGGCATAGGATCACTGTGAGGAGCAATGCTTGATTAATTTTTGATATAAGGGGCTATAGTGATAGCATTTATTTAATGTTTTTACCCATGCATATGGAATAATGTGGTTACAAAATGAGCATAGGATCACTGTGAGGGAGCAATGCTTGAATAATTTTGATATAGGGGGGCTATAGTGATAGCATTTTATTTGATGTTTTACCCATGGATGCTTGTCACATTTTGTTGGGAAGACCATGAAACTTGACAAGAGTTATGCATGATGGGAGAATAAATACTAGCCAGTTTGAGAAGAATGAAGTGAAATTTAACTTACATCCATCTAATGAAGAAGTGGAGAAGGTTATTAGCGTGATGTTACATCCAGTGTTGGGTATGTGAAAGGGAAGTGGAGTAGAAGTAGGAACCTGTGAAGTAGTGAGTTGAAGAAAATGAAGAACAAAGCAGGGTTGCTACAACATCAACACTTTTGAAAGAGGAGAAGATGGGAGGTTGTCACGTAGTGAGTTGAAGAAAATGAAGAACAAAGCAGGGTTGCTACAACATCAACACTTTTGAAAGAGGAGAAGATGGGAGGTTGTCATTCCTATAATGGTTTATGTGGTGGTATTTTTGCAGGAAATGTAACAGAGAACATGGAGGATGTGACCATTAGGGAGACAACTAAAGGAAAAGTTGACAGTGAGGAGAATGCTATACTTATGGAGGATGTGACCATTAGGGAGACAACTAAAGGAAAAGTTGACAGTGAGGAGAATGCTATACTTGTGCAGTCTATGTAGTAACTTAGTGAGTATTGAGAATGGTGCCTAAGTGGGAGGTAGTAGGCACCATTGAGTGGGAGCAGTGCAAAGTAGTAAGCACCGATGGGGTAGAAGAAAATAAGGTAGTGAAACGTTGTGGAACAGATTTGTAAGGAATGGAAGAAATGCTAAAAAGTCGGGTAGATGCAGCACAATGTTGGGTTAGGATGTTGAAAGAAATGTTGTGGATGTTAGCAGCAACGATGGGCAGAGGAGAATGTCCAGTTTGCACCTTTTGTTAACTTACCTTTGAGCAAGGTGCTCAAATTTTCTAACTAAGG
>SNQJ01S0063976.1:5093-36484 GCA_010110895.2 Picea sitchensis | reverse complement strand
ATTCAACAGGTTTTGAACACTCTACGACAACACAAGCTTTATGCCAACTTGGAAAAATGCTTTTTTGGCATGAACAAGGTCCAATACTTGGGATACATTGTTGATGAAAATGGAGTACATGTTGATAGAGATAATATCCAACTTAGTCATGATTGGCCAACCCCAACCACACTGACTGAGATTCAGATATATTAGGAATCACCAATTTTTACCAACGGTTCGTGTTGGGATTCTCCCATATTTCCTAGTCCCTCGGCCAGGTGAACAAGGGCAGTGGTAGGGCCAAGATCGTGTGAGGGAAGGAGAAACAATGAGCATTCAAAGATCTAAAACATCGTTTGTGCTCAGCTCCAATACTCTCTTTGCTCGATCTGCAACAAACCTTTGAGATTGACACTGATGCATCTAAATATGTTGTGGGCACATTTCTCACTCAGCACGGGCATCCGGTGACATACCATAGTGAGACACTCTCTAATACTGTCTATAAATACCCCACCCATGACAAGGAAATGTATTCCATTGTACAAGCCTGTTGTCAATGGAAACATTACATTATGGGGACAGAGATGATCATACACACTGATCACAAGCATCTGCAATTCATACAAACATAGAGGAAATTGTAGAATGACTTCCATCATTAGTGGTACACCAACCTCGACCAGTTCCATGTCAACATAAAGTATAAGATATGTATCTTTAATCGTGTTGTTGACTACCTCAGTCGGCCTCCTGTGGCTGCAGTTACCACTATGCTACATTCTTATGGACATGAAACATCGAAGTGGCCCCAACTTTACCAGTAAGATCCAGACTTCTCCACCACATATCATCTCTTGGGTACATGCACCACTGTCGCTGAATTTCACATTTAGGAAAGACTCTTATGCCACCTAGGACATCTTTGTGTTCCTAAAAGTGAGCGTGCAAAGCTGATTTGGGAAGCCCACTACAGTCGGGTAAAAGGACATTTTGACCTAGAGAAAACTATGGCCATCCTTTAGAAACATTTTTATTGGCCAAAATTTTGACTAGACGTCAACAAGTATATCATATCTTTCACTTCTTATGCCATTCCCAAGTTGGTCATCAATAAAAAAGGCTTATACACCCCTTTTCCTATTCCTGAGAAGTCAAGGGAGTCCATCTCCATGGATTAGATGTCTGGTTTGTCGTCCACCAAGAACGAAAATGACTTCATTTTTGTGGTTGTTGATTAGTTTTCAAATATGGCCATCCCCACAACCTATAAGAAGACTATCACAACGATCGATACTGCCAAGCTCTTCTTCGAACGATTTTTGGTTCACATTGGGATACCACAAACCATCATTTATGACCATGATAGCATGTTCCTCAGGACATTTTGGTTAAGTCTCTGGTCTCTATTGAACACCAAGCCCACAAAATCCACTTCTTTCCACCCCCAAACTAATGTCCAAATGAAGTTCGTCAATCGAATGACTTTGCACATTGTGCGCATGTACAATTCTAATCATCCCCATACATGGGATGAGAGTCTACCATTTGTCCAACACAGTTACAACATGGCTCTCCATAGTTCCACCAACCATAGGCCATTTCAGGTGGGTCTGGGATTCCAACCCTTAGGGCCCATAGACAAAATATTCCCCTGATCCTTCTGTGGTCGACACAGCCCCCAGATTTATTGAACAAATTCAACACATTCGCCAATAGTTCCAGGAGATTTTGCAAAAATCCAATGCTAAGTACAAGTGGTGCTATGATAAACACAAGGTCCCACACTAGTTTCAGGTTGGCAACAAAGTTTGGTCCCCATCAGAAGCTTTTCCCACTTCATTATGGTCTTTACACTATCATCAAGGCTGTGAGTAGAAATTATTTTGAGCTCAACACACCACCCTTCCTTGTTCTGCATCCAATAGTCAATGTGGACCTCCTTCGACCATATTTTCCACCGTTATTGGACACTTCTGAGATCGTTGAACAACTTACACCAACAAATCTCAACCTTGACTACATGGAATAAGCACCAATCGATTAGATAGTGGACACATAGGTCAATTGCAATCGCCAATAAGAGATCCAGCTTTATTGGGTTGTCAAGGTAGGGAAACTCCTACACCAAGTCAAGTGGCTCACCTGGGGCCAAATCCAGTAGAATTTTCCTCACTTGATAGGGGAACTCAACACAATTGATACCATTGCTTCCTAAATGGGGAGGATTGATCTAGATGGATATTGGTGGCCACCGACCTATTCCCACTGGCTCCTTGTGTTGATTGTTTTTCAACATGTCTTTTTGTATTGCTTTATAATTGTGATTTCTACAGTTCTGGGGTTGTTTGAATCTGCACACATTCTCCAGGTGGATATGGGTGGCCTCTCACCTAATCCAACTAGCCTATTTTGTATGTTTTCATGTCATTACATCTTGTTTTACTTTCAGGTTTGTTTTGGGACCCTAAACATTGTTTTTTTGGCTCCCACCGTCAAATTATAGATAGACTTAGAGTCTGATGGAGGAATGTGTATTTATCTTAAATACCTTTCCAATGGGCTATCACACGCCTAAAACGAAGGTCTTTTTCAAATGTTATGAGCCTAGGAAGTTGAGGTACCAAATTACACCAACTTACCCATAGGGCCCACGTGACTTTTTTTGTTTCACTCTCTAGGGTTAGGTTTTTGGATGTCTAGGATTTTGGCATTCATGAGTAATATGTAAAGGCCCTATAGAGCCTCATTGCAATCCATTCTGTTGAGACAGATGCACTTAGCAGCCATAGATCTTCTCAGAGATAGCTATCACCATTCAAGCAAGTTTTAGTTTTGAAATTTTASAGTTTCASCCTATTTCATTATTTAATAGAAGATATTGTTCATTGAATATTTGTTTTATTCTTCCTATCACTGTGTTTATGGTATTMAGTCTGTAATCAGTTCGYTCCACTCCTAAATMTRGATCAAGAAYAATGTAATCAACTTTATTTATTTTCAAGGTGCAAAAACATGCATCTACTTTACTTCAAGACACRTGATTAATCAATCATTGAATTGAACAATAATCAACATTGTTTTCAATGTGCACGGATGATCTAATTACCGGATTAAACATAAATCAACATCATTTAATGCACACAATTAATCGATTTACTTAGGAATAATACATCAACATTATTACAATGCTCACAAGTAATCTAAAAGTGTAATCATTCATCCATCATCGTTAGTCCATAGCGCAAGGCAATCTAATTACTTAACCTTCAGCATAATCCAAGGCACAAGGGAATTCATTTGTTCAATCATGTATTTAATAACATTATAGTGGTGCAAGAAGTAACTACACACATGACCATCCATACATATCATGGCGCAAAATAATTATCAATTAATTTAAGGTGAAAAATAAATCTATTCTAATACTTTCAGGGCAAAAGAATCTAGTTACTCATCCATTTATTCTCATGCGCAGGGTAATCTAATCACATAAATGCAAACACATAAATTTAAGGCCCAAGAGTAGTAATCATTTTTATTCATTGCGGGATGAAATCTACTTACATAACTCATTATACATCATGGATTAAATTCATGATGCATGATTTATCATCCCCTTCATTCTCATGACACAAGAGTAAACAAATTCTTTAGCCGAACAGACGACAACATTTATTCATGACGCAAAACTAACAACAATCGTAACCTATCATACATAGAAGTAATTTCGTGGCACGCGAGTAATTATCAATTTTATAATATATACAAGCACACAAGTTCTGGTGAGGGGTTGTAAATTCTTAAGTTTAAATCCTTCTTCTACTTCGCCATTAACTACTATATCATTATGCACAAGCGGTATGGTTGTTTTACTCTAGTGGAACCCCCTATGCATTTCATGTTAATATTAATACCATCMTTTCATTATTAAATGCAGCTTAATGTATAACTTCATGGTCATAAATGCACATGTTTATACTTATGCAAGTCTAGGAGTAAGAAAAAATCCCAATATTAATACCCCTTCTCCAGTTTAATATCGTAGTGTTTAAGATTTAAATTGTTCGACATAGATACATATAAGTTATGTCTATGACAAAGGTAAGAGCACATCTCCACTAACCTTAAGGGAAACAAGTTTAAGTAAAGAAGGTTCAAAACACAATTAAGCATATTAAAGAAGGAGTTGAAATTCATCATTGTTATTGGGGAGATCAATAATCTTTCCTCACACAACACAAACAAAATAATAAGATTTGTAGATTTGTAATAAGATTACACCAAAAAAAATCAACCTTTTTGTTATAAAACACAGAGGAAAATGACATTAATATCGTCGGGTGATTATTCCAAAACACGGGCAGTTTCCTTTAGTAAAAATGCAGAGGAAAAGCAAGTAAAATCATAGGGGTTTCTTCTGGAAATTTAACTGAGGGTAAAAAGGGAAAATAAAATATAGAGAAAGAAATGAAAAATCATTGGGAAAGTGGAAGAAGGGGCAGAGCCTTAACTCATCAGAAAAATGCAAAGAACAAGAATTAAACTGAGTGAATGGAGTCATCGAATGTTGGGTAAGTGATTTAACACATAAAACGTAGAGAATAAAATGGGAAAACGCATGGCTAATTTCCTAGTCGTTGGGAGAGTATTAACACGTCAAATGCATAGAATAAGAGGGGAAAATGCATGTTTGTTTTATGATGAGGACCCCTGACCCTCGTTCAAGATCCGCATAGGATCATTCTAAGTCTCCCCTTGAGTCTGATTAACTCTTTGATTTCCCCACAGGGAATACTTCACACTGACAAACAGGTGTATTCCACAGGTCCTTCTAAGTTATGCTTGCATGATCAAACACCTAAATCAACTCCACAACCAACCAAAAAATGTGATCAAGGCTTTTCTTTTTCTTGTCTCTTCAACTGCCAAAACCCAAAATGTCAACAAGGGTTGACTCCTTCAATGCGTCGAACACATGTCTCTTTTTGCCACTTATTTCGGCTTTTCGAA
This sequence comes from Picea sitchensis, assembly GCA_010110895.2. NCBI lineage: Eukaryota > Viridiplantae > Streptophyta > Pinopsida > Pinales > Pinaceae > Picea > Picea sitchensis. The sequence continues at coordinate 31,489 of SNQJ01S0063976.1, read as the reverse complement.
ACTTGAGTGATCGACCAACAATTGTTCCTCTTCTCTTATGATTTCCCAGTTTCTGAAATTTTCCCTTTTGGTGAAATTGAAGGTCTTCCGAGATTTTCCCGAAGCTTGACCACTCTGTTGACTTTTGTGGCACATATCCTTCGATAAATGCTTAGGACCCACCTTTTGGCTTTTATCTCTTCACGATTTTGAGAGTTGCGTTGACATGAAACTCTGTCTCTTGACTTCAGAAACCCCGAAACCCGATTGGACCCATGACTATTGTACTTCAATTTTTTCGAGAATTTTTCCTTCCATTGTTCGGGATTTCGCAACTTGTGATATCCACAGCAGAGAAGTTCCTCACCTCCCGAAACTTCGATCTATGAATTCCTGAAACCTCACCTCCAATGTGATCTATAGCTGAGATCCTCCATGATCCAATGACTCTGTATCTTTCGGTTTTTTGCGAACCAGGAGTTTGAAACTCTCGATTCCAAAGATCGTTGCCTCTTCTACTTCCCGACACCTGAAGTGCTGAAATGCTGAAATCCCAAAATTTATCCCAAGGCACATCGCGTTTTGTGACTTCGGGATTTTCAATGCTAAGTGCCCTGGCTCCTTGTCATCAAGATTCCTGGTATGTCGAACCCCGAAATACCGAAATTTCACACTTGATTACCTTTTTCGCGAATCAGAAGTTTGAGTGAACAAGGGTTTTGACCTGAACTCCCAACTTACGAGTCCCAAATTGCTGAAATGATTTGATGGCTAAGACAGATCATGATTAATGGTCCACGTTGATTCTTGAAACCAAAGACATGGATTCACCCAACTCCTAACCAACTTTTATCTTCACTGGATCCTATGGTCCTCAAGACTTTGTGAGTTCTCCACAGAGAATTCTGACCGCCCGATTCACTCCTTAATGAATTCTATGAGACAAATTGGTGTTCTCCCTCATGAACCTATATTTTATGAGATGCTTTCGACTTTCATCTCCCTTTGAAGTGGTTCGATTTATGCCTTCCTTCGAAGTGTTCAAAAGTGTTATCCCTCCTGAAATTTCACTTGCAAACTCAAGTCCCCAAAAGGAATTATGCTCGGACTCCTTGTAGCAACCTTTCAAATAACCTTTGGTTATTTGAGTCCTCGACTCTGTGCACTGTTTGCAACAACAGTCCTTCCACTTTCACCTTAGTTGATAATTTCTAAGGTTTCAACTAGCCTGTGCACACCTTGCATGGCTCTGTACTTCTCCTGCACTTCTGCTGATATGAGAACAACGGTATCTCTACTGAGATTTCTGAGATAAAACTCATACTCTTGTCAATGCACACCTTGCGGACATTTCACTACACTCCTTGCAGGAACTTTCAGGATGAGAAACAATTGAAAATCATTCTTCTCCTCTATCAGACTTCATACATTCAACATGAAATCACACATAACACAACATTGAAACAAATGCATAACAGAGAGAATAAAACAATTGTAAACATACCATTCAACAAAGGTAAACAGTAAGCATCATAACACCATGAGAATGAGTCAAAGCTTCATATATTAACTCAAGTGCTCCTGTACATGGGTTCTTCTCTACAACTCTCTGCTACAACTCTCAATGATGATAATGTTCTTCCTCTAATGATTCAGATAATACAAGGGTGTGGTTGTCTATATCCGTTTTCCCTCCTACTCTCTAAATTGTCTAATCTATGAATTCAAAGCTACCTACTTTCATTAATTACGTATAAATGCTTTTACATTCTACAGATGAGAGTAATCGCTCAAGATCTATTTACAATCTCCAAGATATAAATGCAAGTACGCTCCTCCTAGATTATTACATTAATGCTTCAGTTTCAAAATTCAAAATGTTTTCATAAAGAAAAACATGCCCTTTTTCCATCTACGTGTCCAGCTGCTCCTTTAGCTAGGTGTGTATTTTGTCTTGTTACGATGCTCCTGCATCATACTCACTCCCTTGAAAGTTTTCATGAAATCCTGTTCATGAGCTCTTGCATGGTCTGTCCATGCTTATGAATTCCTGCTTCTTCCTCCCAACTAGCATCTTTAACCGAATGTCCCTTCCACTTGACCAAGTATTCGAACTACTCCTTTCTTTTGGTCTTTTTGCTAATCCTCTTGTCAATTATGCTTTCCATATGTGGCTTTTCAGCTACATGCATTTGTTTGGTCCATTGAATTTCTTTATGTTCCTTCGCTGCTCTTGCTTCTTTAGCTCTATAAGGGTACAAATCCTCAACATTGCATATTAGTGAGATTATGATCCCATCGAGTAATTCAATCTCACATGTGTTTGCTCCAAATTTTCTTATGACCTTGCATGGTCCAATCTTTTTCATCTTCAGTTTGTTATATGCTCCCCTTGGGAACCTTTCCTTCATCAGATGCACAAGAATCAAATCACCAACTTCAAATTGAAGTTCTCGCCTGTGTTGATATGCTCTCCGCTTGTATTCCTGACTTGAATTCTGAAATCACTCCTTAAGTCGGCTATGAAGCTCCTTCATTCCTTCTGCAAAGTCTTCTTCACTAGCACTCTTGAACTCAGCTTGCTCCAAATCTTTCAATTCAAAACCTCCTCTTGGTTGCATTCCATATACAATCTGGAATGGACTCTTCCCTTGGCTTCTATTAAGCGAATCATTATAAGAAAATTTTGCCTGTGGTAGAATGTGATCCCATTGATTGTGGTGTTCAGTCACAAAGCTCCTCAAAAAATCTCCCAAGATTTTGTTCAAGACTTCTGTTTGCCCATCCATTTGAGGATGATATGTTGAGATAAAAGACAAACTTGTCCCCATATTTTTCCATAAGATCCTCCTGAAATGCCCTATGAACTTGGTATCTCTATCAGACACGATACTCCTTGGCAAGCCATGAAGTCTGACGACTTCCTTGAAAAATAGGTTTGTAATATGAGTTGCGTCACTGGTTTTTTGGCATGGTATGAAATGTGCCATTTTTGAAAATATGTCAAATACCACAAAGATTGAATCACATCCCCTTTGTGTTCTTGGCAGTCCCAATATAAAATCCATGCTCACTACATCCCACGACCTTTCTAGTACGGGTAATGGTTGATATAACCCTGTTATCTACCTTTTCCCTTTCGTGTGCTGACAAATTCTACATTTGTCCACAAATTTCTTCACATCTTTCCTCATCCTTGCCCAAAAATATGAGTCATTCAACTTTGAGAATGTCTTATCATGACCGAAGTGTCCGACCAATCCTCCATTGTGTTTTTCTTTCAGCGAGTTCTCCCTCATGGAGAATTTTAGAATACATAGTTGATTTCCTTGGAATAATAATCCATCCTGGATCATATACTCAGTCCATTGGATTTTGTCCCTGAGAACTGGATTCTCAGATGCCTCATATGCCTCCTTAAAATCTGGTTCATCCCTATACATTTCTTTGAGGTTATCAAAACCTAAAGTCTTGACTCTAAATTCTTGCATAAGGAAACATTTCCTACTCAAAGTATCAACAACTTTGTTAGCAGTTCCAGAAATATTCTTAATCACAAAAGTAAAATTATGCATGAATTCAACCCATTTAACATGATTTTGGTTCAACTTCTCTTATTGAGTCACTAATTGTAAAGCATGATTATCACTATACAAAACAAACTCTCTAGGAACCAAATAATGTCTCCATTTCTTCAGTGCTTGTATGACTGCATAGAATTCTTTGTCATATGTTGACTACTTGATCTTCGCTTCATTTAGTTTTTCACTAAAATATGTGACCAGTCTATCATCTTGGCTCAAGACCACTCCAATTGCAAATCCACTCGCGTCACATATGACCTGGAATGTCTTGCTGAAATCCGACAAAACCAGAATTGGTTTCTCAGTGATCTTCTTCTTTAGCAGATTGAAACTCTTCTTTGCTTCCTCCATCCAGTGAAAGGATTTATGTCTTTTCTTCACCGTATCCATCCTTGGTGCACTAATTCCACTGAAATTTCGAATTAATTTCCGATAGAAACTTACCAAACCATGGAAGCTTCAAACTTCAAACACACTCTTCGACGATGGCCTCTTCTTAATTTTATCTACCTTTTCTGGATCTATCTTCAATTCATTTGTAGAGATAACAAAACCCAAATAAATGAGTTATGACCTCATAAATGACGATTTCTTCATATTTATCAACAATTTCTCTTGTTGTAATCTTCTCATTACTGCAACTAAATACTTTAAGTGTTATGCTTCTGTTTTGCTGAAAATTAATATATCATCAAGGTATACAATGACGAATTTCCCTATGAAATCCTTCAGGATTTCATTCGTCAACCTCATGAAAGTAATAGCCACATTCGTTAAACCAAATGGCATGACACAACATTCATACATTCCCTCATTCATCTTGAATGTTGTCTTCCATTCATCACCTTCTCTCATTCTAATCTGATGATATCCGCTTTTCAAATCAATCTTTGAAAAAAACTTTGCTCCACTCAAGCAATCCATCAAGTCGTCTATCCTTGACAATGGAAATTTGTATCTAATGTTAATATTATTGATTTCCCTTGAGTCTGTACAGATTATCTAGCCTCCATCTTTCTTTGGTCTCAGCACTGTCGGAACAACACATGGACTCAAGCTCTCTCGAATCAATCCTTTGTTGATTAAGTCTTGGACCTATCTCTTAACTTCTTCATTTTCCCGTGGCATCAATCTCTATGCAACTTTGTTTGGTAAACTAGATCTAGGTATAATATCGATATGATGGTTTATACTCCTGATAGGTGGCAATGAATAAGGTAGTTCATCCACTATTATATCAGCAAATTCTTCCAACAACTCCTAGATTTCTTCTGGTAAATCATCTATTGTCATACTGGTCAAAACAATTTGGGGTTTCCTAACCACAATAAATTACGTGTCTTTCTTCTTCTTAACCTCCTTAAGAAGTTCCTTCCCACTCATGAGAAGTACATTGTTGCTTGTATCTGTTTTCACCTCTTTATACTTAATTGGTAGTAACATGTGAGTCCTTCCATTCTTCTGTAGGGTGTATGTGTTNTTCATACATTCCCTCATTCATCTTGAATGTTGTCTTCCATTCATCACCTTCTCTCATTCTAATCTGATGATATCCGCTTTTCAAATCAATCTTTGAAAAAAACTTTGCTCCACTCAAGCAATCCATCAAGTCGTCTATCCTTGACAATGGAAATTTGTATCTAATGTTAATATTATTGATTTCCCTTGAGTCTGTACAGATTATCTAGCCTCCATCTTTCTTTGGTCTCAGCACTGTCGGAACAACACATGGACTCAAGCTCTCTCGAATCAATCCTTTGTTGATTAAGTCTTGGACCTATCTCTTAACTTCTTCATTTTCCCGTGGCATCAATCTCTATGCAACTTTGTTTGGTAAACTAGATCTAGGTATAATATCGATATGATGGTTTATACTCCTGATAGGTGGCAATGAATAAGGTAGTTCATCCACTATTATATCAGCAAATTCTTCCAACAACTCCTAGATTTCTTCTGGTAAATCATCTATTGTCATACTGGTCAAAACAATTTGGGGTTTCCTAACCACAATAAATTACGTGTCTTTCTTCTTCTTAACCTCCTTAAGAAGTTCCTTCCCACTCATGAGAAGTACATTGTTGCTTGTATCTGTTTTCACCTCTTTATACTTAATTGGTAGTAACATGTGAGTCCTTCCATTCTTCTGTAGGGTGTATGTGTTCTTTCTCCCATCATGAACTACATTCCTATCATATTGCCATGGTCTACCCAACAATATATGACAAACATCCATGGGAATTACATCACATAATATTTCATCTTTACATATCCCTATTTTAAATTCAACTAAACATTGTTTAGTGACATTTACTTGGTGTCCTTTTTGTATCAACGAAACTCTGTATGGTCTTGGATGTACAACAGTCTCTAGCTCCAGCTTTTCTACCATCTCTGTAGATACAAGATTGTCTGTGCTACCACTGTCCACTATGACCTTGCATACCTTGTCTTTGGTTTTGCAAGCAGTCTGAAATAGGTTGTTTCTTTGGACTGGGTTCTCTACCTCCTACTCTGGCTTCAAGAGAAATTTTTTCATCATCAAAGATCTTCCTCCCTCAACGTCTTCTACCTAAAAACTATGTCCTTGAGCTTCAGCAATGTGAGTTCCACCAACATCTTTCTTCTTATCTGGACACTCATAGGATTTATGTTTGATCGTTCCACAGACAAAGCATTTTACTTCACTACCTTTGGCTCTACGTCTTCCTGTAGCTCGAGGAAAAGTATTTCTATCAACATACTTCCCTCTCTGTGAGCTTCCTCCCCTCTCATGTTGTGTTTGAGGTTTCTTCCCCTCTTCTCTAGATTTATGAGTTTTGTCTTATGCAATTGTTTTCCCTCTAGTTTGACTTCTACCTCGGACTCTTTGACCTTGCTTCCAGCTCAGCTTCTCTTCAGCTTTCAGATCTAACTGATAAGCATATTCTACAGTCTGAATGGTCATCATGCTCATCTCATTTTGGATGTCATACCATAGACCATTCATGTATCTAGAAAAAATTTCATCATTTCTTTCTCGATGACCTTCTCTGATGTTTATACTATAGAATTCTTCAATGTATTATTTCACTCACATCATCTTCTGTCTCAAATTCTACATCTTCTAAAATAGAGTGATTTTATAATCCCTCGGTATAAATTTGGCTTTTATCTTTGCAACCATTCTATCCCAGCTTTTGATTTTTTGCTTGCCTTTGCAGCATTTGTCTGCCTGCAGTTCATCCCATCATAGTGTTGCATGCCCTTTAAGTTTGGTAACGACATGTTTGACCTTCTTGTCTTCCTCTACATCCTCATATTCGAAGTATTTATCTAGAGATCTAATCTAGTCTATAAGATCTTCAACATCTAGGTTTCCCTCATACACTGGAATGTCCATTTTTTCTATGGGACCTATCCTTGCAACAACCCTGAATAGGCGTTCATCCGCAGCATCTTCGACTACAACTTCTTCTCCTTCATTTCCATCTTCATTTTCACTTTCGACCTCACTGATATCCCCGACATCAACTGTGTGAATCTATGATGTCTCCATGGAATCAAGCCTGGAACGTAACTCATGCATTTCTCTTTCCCTTGCTAGATCAGGCATTGGCATTATCCTGTCTCTTCTTCTTGGCAGCATGGCTATAAAATGTTCCCCTATTCTCTCTGCTATAGAAAGCAAAGAACTTGTTCTGAGCTCTGATACCTAATGATGTGTATCAAACTATTCCTTTTCCTCTAGCTCCCTCTGCCTGAAATATACAGACATAATCAAGCTCTGATATGAAATGATGCAAACCCCCAACCCTTGAGCCAAGAGTCATGGATGATCATTCTAAATCTCCCCCTGAGTCTGATTGACTCTTTCATTTCCCCATAGGGAATAATTCACACTGACAAACATGTGTATTCCACAGTTCCTCCTCAGTTATGCCTACATCATCAAACACTGGCGCTAACTCCACAACCAACCAACAAATGTGATCAGGGCTTTTCTTTTTGTTGTCTCTTCAACCTCTGAAACCTGAAACTTCAATGAGGGTTGACTCCTTCAATGCATCGAACACACATATCTTGTTTCCACTTATTTTGTCTTTTTGGAACTTGAGTGATCGACCAACACTTGTTCCTCTTCTCTTATGATTTCCCAATTTCTGAAATTTCCCCTTTTGGTGAGATTGAAGTTCTTTTAGGATTTTTGTCGAATCTTGACCACTCCCTTGACTTCTGTCACACGTATCCTCCGATAAATTCTTAGGACCCACCTTTCATCTTTTCTCTCTTCGCGATTTCGGGAGTTGCATTGCCATGCAACTTTGTATCTTAACTTCTGGAACCCCAAAACCCGATTGGGCCCACGACTATTTTCCTTCAATGTTTTCAAGAATTTTTCCTTCCACTCTTCAAAATTTTGCGACTTGTGAGATCCATAGTAGAAAATTTCCTCACCTCCCGAAACTCCGATCTCCAAATTCCTGAAACCTCACCTCCATCATGATCTACATATGAGATCCTCTGTGATCCAATGATCGTGGATCTTTCATCTTTTCACGAACCTGGAGTTTGAAACTCTCGATTCCAAAGATCGTTTCCTCTTCTACTTGTCGACACCCAAAGTGCCGAAATGTCAAAATCTCGAAATTCACCCCAAGGCACGTCGCATTTTTCAACTTCAATATTTTTAATGCTAAGTTCCCCAACTACTTTTCATCACGATTCCCAGTATGTTGAACCTTGAAATACCAAAATTTCACACTTGATTACCCTTTTCGTGAACCGAGAGTTTAAGTGACCAAGGGTTTTTACCTGCACTCCCAACTTACGAGTCCCGAATTCCCAAAATGATTTGATGACTCAAACAGATCATGATTAATGGTCCTTGTTGATTCTTGAAACCAAACTAATGGATTCACCCAATTCCCAACCACCCTACAACTTCACTGGATCCTATGGTCCTCGCGACTTCACGAGTTATCCACTGAGAATTCTGATCGCCCGATTCACTCCTTAATGACTTATGCGAGACGAATCAGTGTTCTCCCTCCTAAAATTGTCTTTTATGAGATGATTTCAACTTTCATACCCCTTTGAAGTGGTTTGATTTTTTCCTTCCTTTGAAGTGTTCAAAGGTGTAATCCCTCTTGAGATTTCACTTGCAAACTCAAGTCCCTAAAAGGAATTCTGCTCGCACTCCTTATGGTAATCTTTCAAATAACCTCTGGTTATTTGAGTCCTCGACTCTGTGCACTCTTTGCAATAGCAGTCCTTCCACCTTCACCTTAGTTGATAACTTCTAAGGTTTCAACTAGCCTGCGCACACCTTGCATGGATTTGTACTTCACCTGCACTTCTACTGAAATGAGAACAACGGTATCTCTCCTGAGTTTTCTGATATAAAACTCAGACTCTTGTCAATGAAAACCTTGCAAACGTTTCACTTCACTCCTTGTAGGAACTTTCAGGATGTGAAACAATTGAAACTCATTCTTCTCCTCTATCATACTTCATACATTCAACATAAAATCACACATAACAAAACATTGAAACAAATGCATAACAGAGAGAATAAAACAACTATAAACATACCATTCAACAAAGGTAAACAATAGTCATCATAACACCATGAGAATGATTCAAAGCTTCCTATATTAACTCAAGTTCTCTTGTACATGGGTTCTTCTCTACATCTCTCTGCTACAACTCTCAATGATGATAATGTTCTTCCTCTAATGATTCCAATAATACAAGGGTGAGGGTGTCTATATCCATTTTCCCTCCTACTGTGTAAATTGTCTAATCTATGAATTGAAATCTACCTACTTTCATTAATTACGTATAAATGTCTTTACATTCTATAGATGAGAGAAATCGCTCAAGATCTATTTACAATCTCCAAGATATAAATGAAAGTACGCTCTTCCTAGCTTATTACATTAATGCTTCAGTTTCAAAATTCAAAATGTTTTCATAAATAAAAGCGTGCTCTTTTTCCATCTACATGTCCAGCTGCTCCTTTGGCTAGGTGTGTATTTTGGCTTTTTATGATGCTCCTCCATCATTTTTCCAGTTGCTCGATGAGAATTAAGACATCAAACGCAGAGAAGAAGAGGGGAAAACACATGGTTATTTTCCCATTTGTTGGGCGATCATTAACACGTTAAATGAAAAGAAGAAAGGGGAAAACCACTCATGAACATTCATGGTACAATGCAACAGATACTCAAATAAAAAAAGTTGAGCCAATTTCTAAGGAAAAATAATTCGCTGGTAAAAGTAAGAAATCACAGAGATTTAACTTATAAAGGAAACACAAAGATCTTTATGAAATCTAAAAGGTGATAAAATCCATCGAAAATTGCAGAGGATGCATGCAAAACACATAGGTCTTTATGAATTCGCATAGGTGATAAATCCATTAAAAAAATCGCAGAGGATGTGTTTGTAAAGGAAACACAGAGGTTAATATATCATAGATGTTGAAAAAAATAGAGAAAATTGAAGGTAATGAAATCTGTGGGGCTCATAAGTCTAGGTGAAATATATACATCAAATGCAAAGGGTTTTCTAAGAGAAACACAGGGCAGAAGCACCACAGGCATGGCTATGTTTTTCAATAAAAAAAAAGGAAGAGGTTTCATAGTAAAAATTGTGAGCATAAAAAGAGTCTCATACGAACTAAGCCTCAACTGATAATAGGCAAAAAATAAACTAAGATCACTCATAGTTATCAATCGTTATATCACCAAGAACGCATGCTTTTTATAAACATTCAGACCCAGACTCCATTAACCTCAATATTTAAATCTAGAAGAGTAAATTGATTTCTTTTCACACATAAATTATTAAATATATATAGTATCGTGACCAAAAAATAGTGGCAGTGGAGTTATGCATATGTCTGACAACCAATGGATGTCCTTTAAAGCTTGCACCTCCTCAATCGACCTTCTCCTACTTGCTAATCATTGATACCTCATCGATACCTACCATCCAACGCTAGGGTACTCTTGTAAGGTAGAGACACCACTCTCTCTCTCACACACACTAGGTATCCCAACTCTCACATGTAAAACCAATCAGATTTTCTGCAGCATAAGCTTACTCCTAACCAGTGTGATCCATTCCTCCTCTTAGCCATTTATTTTATAGAATTTCCTTAGTGACAACTTTCCATTTGCACATTTTTTTATTTTTTTAAATATAACGAGGAATTATTTCCCCCATACACTTGTCACATGTTCCCTTAGTTGCATAAGTAAATCCATAATTTAATATAATTAAAAGTTAACTTTCCTCACCCATCCTAAAAGCGCTCCTACAATAACTCCTAGTTGTCCTTGTATTCCCTTTAATTCCCATTTATGAATAGCGCCCTTCTAAAGCATAGTTGAATTAAAATCTGAATGCTTTGTGGTTAGACTGGACTATGGGTATTTCTATGCGTGTACATTATTTTATGCTTTATTCCTTTCTTATTTGAATTTCTAATTTGGTATTTTATGCAAACATGTGTATTGTATTAATTCTTTAGTTTTATTTCACCTCTCTTAATCTCTTAAGTTGGTTTACCCTTTTTCCTATTTCATTCAATTTGTAATTTAGTTTTAGAAATATCACCAAGATTTAGACTTAGGATTCAAGTCAAATAGACTGAACTTTCATTTGGGGAGGTATAAAATTAATAATTTCAATCCTTAATTAATCAATTAAATCTAAGAATGTTTAAATATTTTTATAAGATGTAAAATTAGCTCAGGATTTTCTAGTACCTAGGTTCATTGGGCTCAAATATGTTTTAGTATGTGATGTTCCCTTCAAGAATCGAAGATTAGGTGCTCCAAGGGTGCCACTCACCTTTGATTCAAATTTTAATTAGACGATGTGCCCTTCAAGATGCAACACGTACTCCAAGGGTGCCTTGCTTGCCTTTGACTAGTTTGAAGTAGTTTCCCAACCTTCTTAAGGTCAATACTCCATTCATGCTGTGCTTATTGAGAGACTAAAGGGATTCTATGGAATGGACCCTTCCTTGTGCACCCTTAGAAATATTCATGAAAGCTTGTCTCATTCTTCCTCTGACATAGTGAATTAATAATAGAACTAGGTAATCGTTAACGCAATTTTGAGCCATAGTGTGTGAGTTCTAGTGGATGTGAAGGGATGATGCCACCTCCCTCTCAATTTGTGGTTTTTTGTGCAAGGTACCTTTACTTCTTATGTGAGTCATATTAGCAATAAATCATCATCATCTATGCATCCATCATGAAACAATGTCAATGATCCATAAACATCATCATAATATGCAGATCATATGTCACATATGCATGATGAAATACTCAGAATGATACAATCCATTCCACATTTCATTATGGAGTCCAAGGATGTCCATTGATGCCATCGACAACCTCATTATGTCAAGTGTCCTGCCTTGATCCACAGGGGGAAATAATCAATATCATATGTCAATACATAGATATCAAATAACATAACATCATAACCATCAACATCATCATAAGAATCCATAGAAAAACAAGTAATATATACTAAAATGGGATCACTTGCAGCAAGTGTCCTCAAGGAAATAATTCAATAATAATGTTCTTACATGTGATATATGTTACATTTTCATGAACGGACATCGAAAGCTCCAAGGTATGAAGTGAACACATATAATATTGGAAACTGTATACAAAATATGAAGGACCATTCTTTAATAGGAAAATTCATGGGCATATGACTATCTGAAAAAACCCTCATGGGGTTGGGTGTTCTAGATGAAAAAATAAAATGGAAATTTGATCTAAATATATGATCTAAAGGTTTGTTTACCACCATATCTTCCAATCCTGTAGAAATAGAAAAAGTGTTTAATGAAGGGCCTTATTTTTACAATTCAGTAGGTCTTCACCTTCACTACTAGATGGAGAGGTTTTCCCCAGAGAAGAAGTGTTCACGGTTGCATCTGATTGGATGGGATATACTTTACATGAATTATTTGATATGTAAAACAACTTTGGAAGGCATAGGGAATACCCTGGGATTTTTCATCAAAATATTGGAGATCACAAAAGCTACCAAATACACCTCATATACAAGGATTTATGTCTATATGAATGTAGTAGGATGTTGGTTGTACAACCCGATTATATTCTTGATTGAAATGTTTGTTTTAGTAATTCTTGGAATCCATTACCTAATTCCTGCCCCTCAGACACAAAACTATGGTGAGGGAGTCAGTAAATTACAGGAAAAAATTCCTTGTAAATATTGCAATTTCATAGTTAATCACGGGACGGTTCATTATAAGGTCATGGATATGATGGTCAAAGGATTATTTTCAAGTTTTTTTCATAGAGAAACCCTCTTTTATGAAATTCTACTATATGATTATGTATTATATGAAATATTGTATTCTAGGAGAGGATATTGTGAGAGAAAGAATCTGAAATTCTGGAGGGTGTGTTAGCCAGGTTGGATCCCTTCATTTTGATGGATAATAATAGAATGACCTAGAAATTTATCTAGTGGATTTAACCCACACTAGGTGACAATGTATATCTTTGTCTCTCTTTTATTGTGTGTCATCTGTGTTTTATTTCAAGAATTTGTATTTATTTTATTGCTCTGCGATCTAATTCCTAACATTGGTATCGAGAGCAAAAGGTATCTTGTAGGAAAAGAGGGTTCCTTCTTTGAGTGGGAGAAATGGATATAGATGGAAAGTTTAGATTTGAAAAATTTAAAGGCCAAGCTACTAATAGTTATGGAAGATCTTGAGATGGAAGATTATTTATATCATAAGGATCCATTTCTACCATTGGGAGGAATAGAAAAATAATTTGATTGAAGGATGAAAATGAGAGGTTCGATGATAGAAAGGCACTAGGAATGATACGGTTGAGGCTGGAAACGACATTGTATTTCAATATTTCAAAAGAAATACAATGAAGAGTTGATGAATATTAGCTAAATGGTATGAAAAGCGATTAGGCAAGCAATAAAAGGTATTTTCTAATGAAGGGTATTTAAAATATGAAGATTTCAAAGGTGGATCTATTGTGGCAGATCGGTGCTTGAATTTAATACTATTAATCAGCTAAGTTACGTAAAAGTGGACTTTGCTTATGAGGTCAAGGCTCTTGTAATCATGTGCTCATTGCCAAATTATGGAATGGCAGTGGTTGTTGTAAAATAACTGTCTAAGGTTTAACACTTAAAAATTTGATTATGTTGTTGGTGTTATAATTAGCAATGAAATGTGATGGAAAGCGAAAGTTGAGACATGAGGTAATGTGTTGATTGTGGATAACAAAGGAAGAAAAAAGAATAGAGGAAAGGGCTCAAAAGAAGCATGGGAATTCTAGGAAGCAAAGATCCAAATCTAGAATAGGAAACATAGAGTGTTGGAGGTGAAGTAGGAAGAAAGGACATCACGAAAAGGCTGCAGAGCTCAAAGAAACAAAATGATATGGACAACAAAGAAAAAATCAAGAAGGAAAATGTAATAGGTTGTGTGTTACAAGATATTTTTATTCTTTGTGTAGAAAATATTTATGAGTATTGGGTAGTATATTTAGGGGCTTCATTTCATGCACACACCCCATAGGAAACATTTCCTAGATCATGTTCAAAATTTGATTTTGGAGAAGGTTCATTTGGGTGATGATACCATGCAAAATTGTTGGAATGGGAAAGAGTACAAATAAAGCAAAAGAATGAAAACAAATGGTTGTTGAAAGGAGATAAGACATGTTCCACATCTAATGAAAACTATAATTTAAACTCAATAGTTTTCAAGTGAAGGATATATATTTATATTCTGAGATAAGAAGTGGAAGGTCAGCAAAGGATCACTAGTGATATAAAATGGATAGAAGGTAGGTACAATGTATTTATGTCTTGGTAATATTGATTATTACAGTTTTAGCTTCCAAAGGAGTGAATACAACATTTTGGAACATAGGCTTCAACACAAGAGTGAGAAGGGGATGGAATACTTCACAAAAGAAATTTTTGCTAGATCTTAAACAAATTGATTTGGATTTCTATGAGGCTGTTTATAGAGCCATGGTAGCAAAAAATTCTGAGTGGAAAAAGAAAAACAAAAGAGTGAAAAGGTTAGAGCTTGTGCATACATATGTATGAGGGACCAACTAATGTATAATATCTTAGTGAAACTCTCATTATTATGTTACTTTTATTGATTATTCAACTATAAAAAACTTGGGACTATTTCATTGAACCAAAAATCGATGTTTTGATACTTTTAAGAAATGGAAATATTTGGTTGTGAGAATGAGAAAGGAAAAAAGAGTTGAAGTGTCTTAGATCAGATGAAGACTGGAGAGTAAATATTAATAGCAATGAGTTTGATTATTATTTTCCATACCATAGTATTCATAGAGAAAGCAGTTCTAGAAGCTTACCACAAAAAATGGTGTAATGAGAAAAGGATGAACTGTACAATCATGGAGTGTGCAAGTATGAGATTGCATGTTAGGTTGTATATAGTTCTAGGAAGATGTTGTGAATATTTATGTTTATAATAAACAAAAGGACCTTCAAACTATTTGGATGGTGTCATTCCAAATGAAGATAAGGCAGGAAGTAAGAGTAAAAATATTCATTTATGAAAGACATTTGGTTGTGAAAGCATTTGTCCATATTGATAAAAGGAAAATAGAACAAAGCTTGAAAAATTTAAGAAACTGTATTTTTATTGTATATGGTGTTAATGAGTTTGGTTATCTTGTGAGATTATAAATAACAAAATAAATAGAAGTTGAGATGTCATATTCAATGAGAAGAGGTCATGTACAAAGATCGGTTGTAGGGAAAGAAATGGGAAAAAAGAAAAACTAGAATACATAGTGTTTGATGAGATCACCGAAAAAATTTCAAAAGGTACAAGAAAATCAACATGTACAACAATAAGATAAGAAGGTACCTCAAACTCCTTCAAGAGTAATTTCTTAGAAGATCCACTAGGTTAAGTAAATTATCCCTGAAGGATACTTTCCTTCATTGTATTATTTGTTGATTGATTCTAGTGAACCAAAAGGTTAGGAAAAAGCAATGTAGGTAGATACTAAAAAGAAGTGGGAGAAAGGAATGAAAGAGTAAATTGATTCCTTGGTAAATAAAAAGAATTGGGACTTGGTTCAATTGCCTACAGAAAAAGCATTACTGCAAAATAAATGAGTTTATAGGTTAAAGGAAGAATATGGAGTAAAAAATTTTAAGGCAACAGTATACAGGATTCATAAAAGAAAGGTATACACTTTGATGAAATATTTTATTATATTTATTAAAATGACTTCAATTAGGACTATTTTAGAAGTCTTGTGGTAGTATAATATTATCATCTTGAACAGAAATTATATGTAAGAACAAATTTTTTCCATGGGGATTTGGAGGAAGAAGATTTATATGGAGCAAACCTGAGGGGAGTATGAGGTCCAAAAGAAGGATTATTTGGTTTAAGGTTAAAGAAGAGCTTTTATGGCCTAAAAAAAGTTCAAAGGCAGTGGTATTTGAAGTTAAACATGAAATTATGATAGAACAGAGTTATAGTAGATGTCATTTTGATCAACATTTATTTTAAAAGGCTGAAAATGGAAGTTATATTATATTTCTATTGTATGTATATGGCATACTTGTTGTAGGGTATAATATGTAGGATACAAATATGCTCAAGAAGTCAATTAGCTAATTCATTTTTGATGAGAAGGATTTAGGTGCAAAAGAAATCATAGTATGATAATAACAAAAGAATAGGAAAAATATCAAATTGGCATTGTCTCTAGGTGAGTACATAGAGAAGGTGTTTGAGAGGTTTAAAATGCAGAATGAGAAACTAGTTAGTACACCTCTGGACAACCATTTCAAATTAACAAAGAAAATCTCTCTAAATCACATGAGGAGATAGGAGAATACATATAGATCCATATTCCTCCCGGTAGTTGGCGACGATGTATGTGATAGTTTTTCACAAGACTAGATATCTTGATTAGGAGTTGTGAAGCAGTATATAAAAGACAATCAGGTAAAAAGAACATTGGGAGGAAATGAAAATACCTCATATTCTGAGATCATTTGAGAGGTACTTCTACTTATGCATTATGTTTTGGAGAGTTTATACACAGTTTTATAGGGATATGTTGATTAAAGATGGTGAGGTAATAAATACTAGCACAAGGCTTTTCCACGGGGTATCAGTATTTTCTCTTGTGGGTGGAACTAGGTATTAGTTTCAAAATTGCAAAAAGGTTTTTCACATTCCAACAGCTATGAAAGTCAGAGAGTATATTTAATTTACTATAGATGGTAATGCATCAATTATTTGATTCTGAGAATTTATGGAGAATTGGGAAATAGCAGGAGAATAATAGGATTTGTACTATGATAGTGAGAGTGCCATTCATCTTTCAAAGAACTTCAGCCTTCCATTTGAGTTGTGAGCAGGTATATGAACAATCCAGGTAAAGAACATTGGGAGGAAGTAAACTATATTCTCGGGTATTTGAGAGGTACTTCTACTTATGCATTATGTTTTGGAGGTTTATACACAGTTTTATAGGGATATGTTGATTCAAAGATGGCAGGTAATAAATATAGCACAAGGAGCACCACAGGGTATGTTTTTACTGTGGGTGGAACTACAGTGACTTGGATTTCAAAATTGCAAAAGGTTTTTTCACATTCAACAATGAAAGTCGAGTATGTTGTTGCTATAGATGGTAGTAAATAAATTATTTGGTTACAGAGATTTATGGAGGAATTGGGAAATAAGCAGGAGAATAATAGGTTGTACTATGATAGTGAGAGTGCCATTCATCTTTCAAAGAACTCAGCCTTCCATTTAAATACTAAGAATATATAGCTAAAGTACCATTTCATACGATCTATCTTGGAAGATGCACATTTGAAGTTGGAAAAGATACATACTAGCCAAAATATTGTAGACATGTTAACAAAGGGAGTAACCAAGGAGAAACTGAGTTCATGCTCAGCTTCAGTTGGTCTTCAAGCATGAAGGTGAAGATGAAAATTTTCCCAACTCCAAGGTGGAGCATAGTCCAATAGGTATAGCAGTGGTGGAGTTCTTGTGATCAATCTCCAAGTGGGATATCGTTGGTTGTGGAGCCATATTATCTTCCTCATTCATAGGTTTGTTTTAGCTGTGTTTGGACCCCATTCCCTAATGGAGGGTGTGGGGGAGCTTGACACCCCACAAATATTTCTGAGGGCGTCCAGGGGGCGGTGGCAATTTTGTATCCCCCCCTCGCGGAGGATTCGGGGTAGTGCCCTAGAAGTGAAATTTTGGGAAACATTTCCTTATTAAATATTGTAATTTCATATTCAATATGGACCATCAATTGTAACATTGCAAATCTGATGGTAGAAGTTATTTTAGGGTTTTTTCCCTAGAAGGAAACCCTCTTTTATGAGGGAATTGTATTGCGGTTGTGTATTATTGTGAATATTTTATTTTGATAGAGGACATTGTAAGAGAAAGAAGAGGAAGTTACAACAGGTGTTTTATAGGTTGTATCCCTTCATTTTGTTGGATAATAATAAGGAAGAGCCTAGAAATTTCTCTGGTGAACATAGCCCATACTAGGAAGGATAAAGACAGTGCATAGAGGAGTGCACTAACACAAATATTAGAAGTAAGAATGTCAATTGAGGCTCAGAACATATGGCACATTTGAAATAACATAGGAGATAAATTTATATCATTAAATAAATCCTTTTGTAAAGGAACGATTTACATGAGTCGTTCATTCTTAGTTTGGGACAATACATGATTGTTAGATCGAGGTAAATTCAGTGGTTGGGAAGGATTAAATCTAAACCATCAGATCTGAGGAAATAGAATTATGGATCATTGGATCAAGTAGCATATAAATAACTTAGTCACTTTATCACTTCGTAGATTACTAGAGATAAGGAAGAATCCATGAAATACCGAAGTCACAAAATAATTCCAACTATCGATTAGGAAGGAGATTTGGATGGATTCTCAGCCATTAGATCAATATTTGATCTATAATTAAGAACTAACCATCGATATGGAATGGAAATGTTGAACCGTCATATCACACTAAAGGAAAAAATGTGGTCAACTTCGACATTGACCACTTTGGTGAAAAGAAGTCTGAAATCATGTAGGAATACCTGAAGGCCAAAGCCCCAAAGTAAAGAACTCCCTCCGACTCTCGGATCATAGGAAGATAAGGGAAATCCCATCAAACATTGATCAAGCAAAGTGGAAGGATAGGATAAGTTGGGTGTAACATCCCCAGATATCAACCCCACTATCTAGCAATGCCACTATTATGGAACATTCACATATATATAATATGCATTAAATCAAATTAACACATTTAACATAGAGTTATTTCCATCATACAGACTTGAATAGAATTAACAACAATTCCTACATGCAACGGAATACATGAAAACATAAAAGCATCACAGACATGCATTTTAATTGAAATTAAACACATAATGATACTTATATTTGAAACTAGAGTAACTCACCAACTACGTTCATACCTTCCATGAACCTCTTAGCCTTAGACCATGTTCTTCATCATGCTCATTAGTGGGTCACCACCGACCTGGGACCAAGCTCCACCTACGGCAAGGGAATCCTAGACTAGGCTGAGATTGTAGGAAAGTTGCACAGTACAACCAGAAGGATTCTCTTCAGTAGCCTTCTTACTCCCACTACTCATGGACTCTCATTCCCAACATGATTGTTCCACCTGGGAGTATACAACTTCACAAGAATAGTCCATCGGTTGCTTCACCTCCCGCTTTGGGTCTCGACAACAGGCCAGATCAGGAATTCTCATAGTTTCGTAGCTCGTGTTGGACTCTCTCTAGGAGAAAACCACTTCCTAGTAGAATCTCTCACCTGGAGAGAGATTCTCATAGGCCTGTAACCTGCCTCTTCTACCAAAGGCCTGACAATCGACTTCTTCAACTAGTTTCGGCCCAATTCCTGCAATATGAGGATCACAACAACAACAACTAGTCAATTCCACTCAGAAAAAAAAATGGCAGCAACCCAAAGATAGTTCACGTACAGACTCAACTCTGCAAGAGTGGATATGCTGGGCTCATAGGACACATAGGTGAAATGGCTCAATCCATGAGTTTTCCACTAGTTTCAGGGTGCGTGACAAGGGATCAACACATAGGTCAAACACAGATATCAGTGACATTCATGGAGGATGCATTGGCTTCTTAGGAAAACATGACCATTTTCTGGTTTCAAAGTTGCATGAGGGTATGTAGAGATCAGATGCAAATGCACAGCAGGACAAACAGTGGATGCCCGAATGGAGAACCAACCCACAACATGAGCTGATTGTTCCCCTTTAGCTGCATGTGCCCAGGTCGACACTTGTCCTCCTAGAGCTACATGTGTTCCCTTTTGAACACGTTTGAGCTGCATGCATTGCCTCTCCCAGGATTTAGGATAAAATCATGTTTTTCACACAGCTTTGAAATAATAATAAATTTTTATTCTCAAGGACTTAGCCCCTAAGATTAACCCCTCTTTCCAACTTTTCATCCCCTTTTCCCTTACCCCACCCCATGGAAGCTTAGTCCCCCATCACTCTTTCTTGATGGTCGGTCTGAACATAATGTTGCTTATATATTATATTAATGATATGCATAATTACATATACAAAATTAGGCTCTTGGCCTTTAACACTTGGGCTCTCCAACCCATTAAACACATAGGCCCACTAGCTTATCAACACTTGGCTCACCAGCCTATACAACATGATTACAATTCATAATATAATTGGGGCACATCCTTGGCATATTACAATCCCCTCCCCTTATTTTTGCATTGTCCTCAGTGCAACTTTTACACAACATCAACAAGATTTTTAAAATCTTCAAAAAGATGCAGGTATTATGTATGCATAGCATCCTCATTCTCCCATGTTGCATCCTCAGTACCGTACCAGGTCCACTAGACCTTTCCATGCCTTATGGCTCGATTCCAGAGCTGTTTGCTATTCTGGTCCAATATGCACACAGGCTGCACTTGTATAACACCTTCTTGCTCCACCTAAATCAAATTCCAATCGATTATATGATTAGCCTCAGGTATATATTTATTAAGCAATTAAATATGAAACACATTATGTACAGTCATGGATGCATGTAATGCAAGCATATATTCAACTGGCCCAATACTTTCCAGGATTTGAAATGGCCCACAAAATATGGCTGCCAACTTTGACCAGTTTCCCAGCCTCAAGGAACTTCTATTGGCTTTTACTTTCAAGAAAACACGGTCTCCCACTTTAAACTCTCAATGGGTTCTGTTTTTATCAACATAACTCTTTTGTCGGTCTTGGGAAGCTTTCAAATTCTTCTTAATATTCAACATTTTCTCTTCCATTTCCTTGAGCAACTCTAGCCCAACTATTGCTCTATCAGATGGATTTCCCCGGCCATCAACCCCATTATTGGGCAATGCTACTATGCGGAACATTCTCCTACACACACACACACACACACACACACACACACACACACACACACACACATATATATAACATGCATATTTAATGAAATTTAACCAAAAAATACAAAGTAATCATAGAATTATTGCTAACATACAAAATTAATGGAATTAACAATAATTCATAAATTCAACCAAATACATGAAAACATTTCAAAGACACAGACATGCATCACATATAAATTAAGTACAAAATTAATAGATATCTTTTAAACTGGCGTAATTCCACCAACTACGTTGAGACCTTCCATGAACCTCCTAGCCTTAGACAATGTTGCTCATCATGCTTAGCAGTGGGTCACCCCTGAGATGGGACCAAGCTCCACCCAAGGTAAGGAAATTCTAGACTAGGCTAAGGTTACAAGAAAAATGCACAGTGCAATCGAAACGATTCTCTCCAGGAGCCTTCTTACGCCCACTACTCATGGAATCTCAATCCCCACATGCTTGTTCGACCTAGGAGTATACACCTTCACAAGCATAGTCCATCGGTTGCTTCACCTCCCTCTCCATGTCTTGGCAACATGTTAGATCAGAAATTATCAAAGTTTTGTAGTTGGTGCTGGACTCTCTCTCTCGGATAAAACCACTTCCCGAGAAAATATTTCACCTAAAGAGAGTTGCTCACAGGCCTGACAACCTACCTTTTCAACCAAGGGCCTAAAAACCTATTTCTTCATCCACCTTCAAATCATTTCTAGGAAGTTGTGGGTGACAACAATGGTAATTGGTCAAAACAACTCAGGAAAACAGAAGGCATTGACCCAAACGGTCTAGTTACAAACTCGTCTCTCGAAGAGAGGATATGTTAGGTTCAAGGATGACATAGGTGGCTTCACATTTTTGGTTTTTCAGAAGTACGTAGTTATGCAGAGGTCCAACGTAGAGGTAAAACAGGTTCAGACTGAGGATGCATCAGCTTCTCAAGAAAACATCACAGGTTGGCCTCACGGTTCCAGGTTTTAGAATTGCATGAGGTATGTCAAGATCAAAATCTGAGGCAACATGGTCCAGACAATAGACAGAAGAATGGAGGATGAACCCCCAACACAAGATGACCCTTCAAATTTAACTGCATGCACCCAGGTCGACACTTGTCTTCATGGAGCTGCATGTGTTCCCTTTTGTACAGATTGGAGTTGCATGTGTTGCCTCTCCCAAAATTTAGGATAAAAGCATGTCTTTCACATAGATTTGGAATAATAATAAATTAATATGCTCAAGGGCTTAAGCCGCTAATATTAGCCCCTCTTTCCAACCTTTTATCCCCTTTTCCCTTACCCAGGCTGTAGAAGCCTAGTCCCCCATCACTCTTTGTTCGTGGTCTGTCTACACGCAATGATGTTTATATATTATATTAAGGATCTGCATAATTACACATACAAAATCAGGCTCTTGGCCTTTAACACTTAGGCTCTCTGGCCAAATAAACACATAATCCCACCAGCTTATCAACACTCGGTGCACTAGCCTATAAAACATGATTACAATTGATAATATAACTGGGGCATATCCTTAGGGTATTACATTGGGCCAAAGGCACACATTCTTAGAGTAAATAAAGTTTGTCTAATCAATACAAGGGAAGATATATGGTGTTATATATTTTCGATGATTTAGCAATAAATGGACGTAGAAAGGAGACATAATATCTCGGTCTCCCAAAATCACCAAAATCCCGCTAACCATCCAATCAAGACTGAGCTTCAGATAATGAAGATTCCCCTTGATCATTTGATCACGTGATGGAAGGAATAGTCGGCCCAAACTTGACCACTTCGGGATTATGAATAGTCCCAAACAACTAAAATTCTTGAAGCCACAAAGTACCAAATATACAAAGTGCAAATCCATGATCTAGGAGGGAGATATGTGGCAGAAGATAAAGATGACGCATGGCCCAATGATTTGATGACAAGTGTCAATATCTAATTGACACATTAAGTATAAGAAAGTGATGAATCAAGGTGACATGTGATAACCACTCATTCAGTTCCACATCAACAATGACATCAACAATCCACATCACTGCGGGATTACAACCTTTGGGTATGTTCAACTTCTCCTACTAGAAAAATTCTCAAAGCACCGAAGGTCGAAGTTGCAAATGAATGTTAGTCTTTGATATAAGATCCACCAGAATATCTATTGATCATCCGATCAAGTATAGTGGAAGGATAGGGTAAGACCAAGGCTAAGTAGTCATTAGTACTTTATGACCTATTCAATATGTAAACTCTCCGGAGGGATTGAAATACTTCAGAGTTCGAGTAGCCCGAAGTCCCGAAGTCATGAATAGTTGAATACCTAGAGAACAAGAGCTCCTTTTTTCCTAGGTCTATGGTCCTAGATTCTGAACATGTGAAGTTTATCAAGAAGGGAGAGTTGATACACCCTTCAACAAAATTTTCTTTGGAAGAGTTGGAATACTACAAAGTTCAAAGTCTCGAAACTCTGAAGTCCCGAAGTGAATGAGAACCATCCTCTCAACTACATATTAAGTCCTGACCATCGATTTGTTTTAGCCTCTAGATAAGAAAGATTCATCAACTTAAAGACATTAAATCCACTCCATTAGATCAATATCAAAGAGAAGGAAATCAACAGATGAGATTGAACCTTCCATGATAAAGCCTCATATGTATTCACCCTTGGTCACAGGTCGAGGTCATATGTAAAGTGGAAATAACTTAAAGGGGCAACTGAGTTAATACCTGGTCATGATATATGGTCACTTCGTTAAATCATGTGCCTATGGGCTATAAAATAAAACAATCCCTCTCCCTTATGCATCTAGTTGTTTGTCACAACATTTTGGTCATATGAAAAACAAAGGGGAGTCACAAGCTAGCACTCATCTATTTCATGTAGAAGAAAATGCACTAGATAGTGGAGTAAAATATTGATTTTGATCTATTAGATAACCGGGGATGCATCAGAAGCATGGGAATGATATAAGGAGTTGATCCCTACCCGTGATCAACTTATCAAGACAAATCAAGATTAATTAAATGAAAATTACATCATAAATTAATGAATAAAAGGAGAATATTATTTATGTTAAAATTAAATGAAGAGGTGCATTGTTTCATGTCAAAAGAGACAATGGTTCAATCTTATACCTATTGAAATACTATATAAATAGAAAGGTATGGTGAAACAAAAGTGTCTCTACAGTTCATATTAGAAGATCAAAAGAATAAGCAGATTCCAAGAAGGAAAGATGAAGATACTTATGTAGTGAGGGTGGAAGGCAGGAGCAAGGAAGGATTAATATTCTTTACTAAGTAAAGTGTGAAAACAAGGGAGTTGATGCTTCCTCGTTTTGGTTCCCTAAAAACAAGGGAGTTAGTGCTTCCTAGTGTTGGTGCCCTGAAAATAAGGGAGTTGATACTTTCTAGGGTTGGTGCACTAAAAACAAGGGAGTTGGTGCTTCTAAGGGTTGGTACCCTAAAACAAGGGAGTTGGTTCTTCCTAGGGTTAATTCCCTGGAGAAGGGGATTTGTGTCTCCAAGAGTTGGTCCTCTAAAGAGGATTGGTGTCCTTCACAAACATAAGATTATTCTTTATAAATTTTGTAATGCTTGTTGAAGTATATTTATATAAATTTTTTTTTACATACAAACTCCATTTTTGACCAATAGTGATGATAATTAGAATATCAAATTAATTAATAATTGTTGAAAAAGGTAATACTAATTCATTCAAAAATATCTTTTACACAATTATGGTTGAGTTATTAAGCATTTATTATTTAACCAATTAGGAAGCTTAAGGAAAGAGGAAGAAGATATGAGAAGTTATCACAACCATATAAACATGTACATAACTAAAATGAAGCATAAAACAATAGCAAGCCATAACACCAATGTGATAGCGGAGTTCGACAATCTCTCCCACGTCTTTGGGCTTTTTTTCAAGTGGGTGAGGCTTTTCTTATTTCTGTTAAAATCTCAATACGTACATCAAAACAGTTCCCAAAGGTTACAAAACGGATATGGTCTTATTCTACCATATCTCAAGAACGCAACAGAAGAAACGAAACTCAAACCGGATGACCGGAGCTTCCAGAAATGGCCCGCAAAGGTGCGCTCCTCAACAACTTCCCTACATAAAAATGGCTTTGGTTTTGTAAATCTTCATCATAAACATGCTCTGAATATCCTCGTATGGCCTCAAAAATCCCAGTTTTATATATATCTGGAGTTGGTAACAATCTCCCAAATTCCTCCCAAGATATGGCCTCAAAAAGAGCCCAATATCCCCCAATATTGGACAAAAATCTCCAATAGCACGCCTAAAATCAATAGAAAATCACTAAAATAAAGTCAAAAAAATACATTTTCACAATAATATGGGTATAATCCCCCTTGACTAGGCATGCACTCCAAAACAGGGTGATATGGCATTGATGTGTCCAAGCACCACCCCTAAAGGTTGTGCGTTGGCTCTTTCCCCGCAAGTCTAGGTCACATGGCAGATTACAGTAATACCGCACCCCAACATATGCTCCCAAAACCTTGGTCACCACTGCTGACTATATGCATGGTAAGATTCAGTGGTTAAGCATGGCCCCGTGCCCTTTGTTGAATCATGGAGTGGAGTCCCCTCTATAAGGCTTTGGTTAAATGAAGCAATAATTCCATGGGATGGGGCTAGGCCCGAGCCCCCTTCTGCCTCTGCTTTACCATTTAAGTCACTTTATATATTATAAAGTGGCCTTGTATTAACAACTCCCACCATAGCACATTGGAAATCTGACCTTCCCCAAGGCATTTCTCCTACCAAGAGGGCATGGGTTTGAATCCCATGAAGGTCAAAAACTTTCAACCAACCAACGAATGATGGGGTGCCATGTGGCACATTTTCATTTTCCCACAAAATGTGTCACTTGTCGAAATGGGATTGGACCACTGCCATCTGGCTAATCAGCCTACTGCTACGCTGCCACGTGTCTCAATGCTGCATGAGCATTGAATTTTTGCGTGTTGATTTGTTGACTTTTTGTTTCCCTATTTGGGAAAACGAATAGAGTACAATATGAGGAGCATATGACATTATTTTGAGTTCGTTCAAGTTGTGTTTGGTTTATATCAACAACACGTCTGTTTTGAAGCCATTCTGAGAACTTTGATTTTTAGGCCTTTCTGAGCCCCATCAAGCTCCTCAATCCGATTCTGGATCACTCATTCAACCCCCACCACCCCCCCTCCCTTAGTATTTCCAACATCTTATTCCTCAGTAAGCACCTATTCTCACAGAAGGTTGACAAGTGGAGTATTGACTTCAAG
>SNQJ01S0063975.1:40920-52740 GCA_010110895.2 Picea sitchensis | reverse complement strand
TTACACGACAATCCCCCTGCGGACAAGTGGACTTCCTCTTGGATACTATACCCCTATGAACAAGACGGAAAAGTGCTATTGTGGACATTGACTTTCCTTTTCACGAAGCTAGACTATTCAAAGAAGAAGAAGGAACAAGGGTAAATACCTTTTACCAACGTTTGTCCTTTCTTGATCCAAGTTGATATCGATATCCAAGTCCTTCTAAAGGTCATGCAATACAATGAGAAACAACAATGAAACTTACTACTCTACCATGATTATCTTCATAATGGATCTATGAAAGAAACAAGTTCATGAAACGTACACAAACTTTAAAGGAAACAGGACAAGCATAGATTTATATTAATGAAAACAAAGTGATATGCTTATAGCCATGGATGTAGGTGCAACAGCTTCACCAAGCTCTCTTTGTCCAGACCCTTGCTCAAATAATCCACACGCAGAATGTTGATGCTTCAATGATATCTCCCTTATGAGATCATAAGTTTGATGCTTCACAATGTCTCCATATGCTTCTACCATGAGAGGGCCTCCTTATATAAGCTTGGAGAGACCCAACCACCCTAGAGATTCTTGAGATAGGTTGAGGATATTTCTCCATCAGTTGTGGATCCTCCCTAATATGTAGCCTTGACCTCATATTTGAATCCAACTGATTTCCAAGATAAGGGGGATTTTTCCCTGATTCTCCTCAATAGCACAAAATTTGCTCAAACATGCCAATGCTCCCCCAAAAGGGTGCACAGAGCATTTCCACGCTCCCCCAAAGAAGGCTAGGGAGAACTGACACTCCCTGATAGTGGGTAGGGGAGAACTGCCCAAAATTCCTTCAAAAAATACTAGCGCTCCCCAATAAGGGTGTACAGGGTGTTGCAACAATCCCCCAAAGAAGGCTAGGGAGCGTTGGCACTCCCTAACAGTGGGTAGGGGAGCGTTGCCTTCCAAAAATTATTTTTAAGTGGTTTTCTTCATGGAAAATGCTTTGTAATCTTCATCAAATGATTTCTCTTCCTTAAACCATTCTTTGAAGGTGTCTTAAGTGTCCCTGTGATGTCCTTAAAGACACAACATAGGCAAGATGGTAGTATGATGTTTGTGACACTTGCAACACTTAAGGCCAATAATGTGAAACTTGTGACACTAGTCATGACGACAATAGGTCATCATTAAAGTGAGTAATTTTGATGTGTAACACCCTCTACCATCTCCTCTTTCGTTCCACATCACCCCTACACTTTTTCACCTCAGCGCCTGCGTTCTAATGCCCACGCTTTCCCAATCACCATTTTTCCATCACATCTTTTCGCCTGGCTGTCAATCAATTGTTGTTCCATGCCAGTTTGCATCAACCATCTCGCTAGCTCCCCCCGATATCCTCCAAGTCCGCCTGCTAGTCTCCTCGCAGAAGTTCAGTTGTGCACAAGTGGCTACAATCAACATCGAAAGACCAATCATAGTGACAAGTGTCACGCTTGAATTCGTCTGTCTTGATCCCAATGAAGCAGTTATTGGAAGCGGATAAGGTGGTTGAGACATTGTCTCCTCTTATAAATGGAATTCCAGAAAGGGACCAACCATGGAAGCAAGCTGTCAGGACCAAACTGACAGAGATCGTGTCTAACAAAGAAATGCATGGGCAGTTTGACAAGGACTATAGGCAGAACCTACCAGAATATCGCATGCACGATCAACCTGACAAGGAGCTCGTCGACTCAAAGATTTAACTGTAGTGGTGAGTTGTTCTGAGTATATGTAGGCATTTTTTTTACTTTGTTATGGTCAATGGTTGAGCTAAGCTCCTGTATTGTAATGTTTTAATGAATCTCTGGTTCTTTGGTTATGTAACTTGATATGAGATTTCTTGTTTAATGAAAGCTAGCTTATATTTCCATCTTAGTTGTGTCTAATACTGAATGTTCATGATCGAAGGATTCACATGGATTGTGGTGACTGTCTTGTAGTGGATGTTTGATTGTAGTGCAGTTATAGCATTTTCAGTTTCTTGAAACCCCGAATTCAAGAGGATCTTGTTTTCATAGTTTTTCCTCCTTTAGGCATGCTGGAAGACCTGATGTCCAGAGAAGACATTTACATATTCTCCTCAATTTCTTCCTCCTACTCACTCTTACTACGACTTACTGACTGAAGTTGATCAAGACCTTATTTGCTTGTGCATACTGCCCCAATTTTCTGATTTAAAATGATATTCTCTTGAGTCTTCCCCATTTTACCTCTTTAAATCCATTAACCATGACATATAACCTTATGGGTATTGGGCTTACCTCTGTCGCAATCCAGAGGTGACTTTTGGTGCTAACACAGAGCACATCGACAAATAAAACTTCAAGGATGATGTTCCTTTAAGGGGGGGAGGATTGCAATGCCCATGTTTCCCCCAGTTTGTAAATATAACTATAAATGGCCAAGAGACTATGGCATACTAAATATGTGTGAATGTTTGATTTTATGAACCTTTGTATAAAAAGGGTCAATGTATGATTTTTTTGTTATTAATAGAAAATGGATATGTGTTTCACAAGTACTGAAAGGAGGGGAGTTTTCCAAGATAGACCATGGTTTCTATGAGAGAGATGGTGAGGGAAACCAGGAATGGTTGAGATGACCATCACTAAACCAGTACTTACTAGATGTAATTTCTCAATAGTCCTCTGACCCAGGAATGAATTACCAGTCAGGATGGTAGTTAGAAGACCTCCTTAATTGTTAATGAGGATATGGGGCAGGGTACCCATCTGTAAGGATTCCAGTCTTGACCATGAGTTGGGGATTCATACCCATGCAACCTTGTTGAGGAAGGAAAGAAAGGAAGTAATTCAAGGATGGAGGTAGATTTGTAAGAAAGAAGAAGGGAGAAAACAATATCCATAAGAGAAGAGAGCATTGTTTGACTCTAGAGTTGAGAGGAAAACTGAGAAGCAAACTCATTTTTGCTATAAGAATCCATGGGAAGGGTTTCACTACAATATGATAAACAAGGTTGGCGAGTGGTTGAGGAAGTGCTTGTGTAGACCTCCTTTCTTGGAGTAGATAAAACCAGTTTCCAAGTCCCCATGGGAGGAGGAGAGTATCCTTCATCCTTGACTGTCGTGGAGCAAGGAGAAAGAATCTCTCTCAGATAATCATGGTCTATCTTGGGGGTGGCCAGTGGTAAATCTTTCAGGAGTGGTGGTTCCTATGGTTGGGTGGAAACAGGGACCCCTTTCAGTAGTTGCTTCACGTTTTCCAGTTTTGATAAGTATTTTCATACTCTTTGTAATACATCGGATGCAATGAATGAATGTCTATGTTTATGGTTAAGTAATCTCATTTTCTTATGTAAAATGATATATTTACATGGCCTTCAATTTACCCCTGTATAGACACTAGAGATTTATGAGGTGTGAGTCAATAGAAGAGTCGGGGTAGGATTAACTAAAACGTCTAAGTCCTGCCGACCTTTTGAGTCTACCTTAGCGGGAATGTCAAGTTCAAATCGGTGAGAGAAGGGCACTTCCTTCAAACATTTCATCCATGTGACCCAAGGCTCATACCCATAGACTTAATCAAGTCTTGGCTAAGATCTGAGTGTAGCCCTAAACCTTGATATGATTCCATATGACCTAGGGTTGGAAACCCATCTCTAAGATGGAAAAGAGTGAAGCTACTTTGGTTTTGGGAATTCAAGACTTATGACTTCACAACCCTCGAAAACAATTCAAGGTTGGAGTTGTGAATTGATGAGGGTTATGGATATAGGAATCCAGTGGGGATCTCTCTCAGCCATTAGATCGAACCTAGGGAAGGGGTAGTGCTAAGTGCTTTGGTGAAGTTCCACTCCAGGAGAATAGGGGTGGTCTAATGCCAAAAATCCCAAATGTCGAAGTCGCGTAATTAATATGGACTATTGAAAATAGAGAAATGTGTGTCCACAGATCAATGACCATCTGTAAGTCTTGGTATTTGATACTATCATTGTGTAGACATAAGGATGCATGAGTTTCCCTGAATCTCTACAAATCAGAGTAAATCCTGGTCATGAACGCTAGGTGCACGTGGCGATAGATCGGATGTAGTTCGGAGATTCATAGATGTGGAGAGGAATATAGAAGATACCCGTTGAACTCTCGAACACCGAATTTAAAAAGTGACGTAGACTGTCAATCCTTGGATCCTTCAGGATGCCTCTCAACTGTCGATCTAAGGAATCCATTGAGAACCCCTGTTAACTTCCCAACCAATCGGGATGCATCGTGGAGTGACGTGTGGCCCCCCTCTTTTCCCCTGTCAAATGTCATTCATTGGAGTTGAGATGTTGTATGAGAGGCAACGTGGTAGGAGATCTGATAGTCTAGATACTTGGTACTTCAGAGGAACTTGGACAAGAGTCTTCAAATTGTGAAGGCTCTCGAAGTCGTCAAAGATGAAGTAAATCTCAATCATTGATAGGTATAGGACACGTAGTGCTAGATTCTATAGTCCAGAGACTTGGCTCTCGAGGGGATTCGCGATGAGATTATTTTATAATCTCTTAATCCTGGAGTTGTGAAGCAATGGGAGCCATGGATCTATGGATATACATGGAAATACCTTAACCATGAGATTTGAAAGAAGTTAGAAGGCTATATGTCTAGGGTTGACATGGATCACTAATGTCGTCTAGGGTGACATGAACCCTCAACTAAGGTTCCACGTGTCACTGGGATATGGACAATTTATAGAACCTTTATTCCTATTAGTGTATGACATGTGTCACCCCCTAATGAGGACACGTATCACCCCTATCCCTCACCGCATGTCAGCCTCTAGTTCATGCCTACCTAACCAATGTGGTTGGTGATGAAACCAGGACTCCAAGAGTCCAAGGCTTTGGGAGTTCAAGGAATTTGGGGTGTAGTGTCATAGAAGGACGTTCAACATCGAACGTCGAATTTCGAATGCCGAACGTCCAACACCAAATGTCGAACACCGAAAATTCAACACCAAATGTCGAACGTCGAACGATGAATGGTGGGCGTTCAAAGTCAAATGTCAAATGAAGAATGTCATTCATTCAATGTCGAATGTCAAACGTCGAACATTAAATTTTCAAATCCGAATGTCGAACATCGAACATCGAACATTCAACGTCGAACACTGAACTTCGAACATCGAGTGACGAATGTTGAAGACCCCAACTGATAACGCTCGGATGAATTTGAGAGGCCATTTATTGCAACCAAGAGGTTGGATTAGAGATGATAACATTCATTAGAAATCTACGGGTGAGTAGAAGAGGATGAATACCTCGGCATCAAAACATGTTAACCTCTTAGACTAGCATATCTATGATACAGGTTAGTATATGATGTTTCTTTCTTTACATTGGTGTTCTTAACAACTTCAAAGATGGAAATTGTAATTTGAATATGACTCAGCTCATGCATTATGGAGAGATTATTTGAGATGATTAGAGTGAGAAAACATTCGATGCCCCACCCCTAGAAAGGGTCTTTAGGGGTTGGGTGTGTTACACTTGACCACAACTTGATGGATATGCACGCACTTAAACTTCATAGTGTAATGGAAATTGAATAAGTTGTAGTATTTAGATGTTTTTCAATACCTAAGAATGTTATAATTGAATGTTAAATACATACATGGTTGACATCGCCCTCTTCATTCATATAGAGAACACCAACCAGTGGCATAGAATGGTTTCTTCACCAAATTGGTCGTGTCTTGTTCAAATTTTCAACTTTTTTTCAAACTCTCGAAGTCTTGGAAACTCCAAGAAATCCCTAGAGTCATAAACAATCTCTTGTTAACCTAGACACATGATGATTTTATTAGGACAATCCCATAATTCTATGGTATTTTACCTTCTCATTTTTAGATTTCATTTTATATTAGGATGTGGAAGAGACAAAAAAATTTGCATGATGTATATTAAAATATTCTCAATTGATTAACATAATTTCATTGTGACACATACAATTGTTTCTTGTCATATATTTTCATCTTGGTATACATATAATATCTATGGATCGAGAGGAGTCGTTGTGACATGAGTCTCCAGTTATTCCTGGCAAATGCTTCAGGATGCCTAATGAAATAAATAGAGGGGCCCCTAGTCTGAAAAGGACCCCTAGTTGTACAGGGACCCCTATCTTGTCACAAACCCCTAGTTCGACAGGGAACCCTAGTTAGACAGGGGAAACTAGTCACACAAAGGAGTTTAATAAAATAAAGAGATTTACTCAGTCTATAAGACCATAAAATTTATATAGATCTAGTCATGCTAGAGATCAAGGTATATATGTTTATATGCACATGTTAAATTATGTGCATACTTGCATATTTATCTTTTTTTCATAAGTTTTGAAATTGATAAAATTCATTGTACTTGATAAATTTATTTTTCATATGCATTATTCAGTAGATCATCATGAGAAAGAGAATAACGAGAGAGAACAATAATTTGGAAGTGGTGCTTGAGTTGATCCATTGCATGATGGATCAATGTCATATTTTTCTAGTGATTATTTTTGGGGAAGTATTTTTGGGGAAATTTTGAACATACACTCCCCCCTATTGCCCAATGTACAACCCCAATCACATCAACAACCTATGGTCGCTAAATTGTTTTTTTTTTTTATATAAATCAAGTGCATATAGAAACGCTTTTGTGCATTTTTGTAACTATATACAAATTTTTCAAAATGTGTAGAGGATTCGACTAATGCTGGGGGCGATAATAAAGAAAAGGGTGAATGTCAAGTGAAGGATGAGGGTGAAGGTAACCAGGGGTGAATTTTCAACAAAATAAATATTACACCCCTATCACCACCTATCCCTTAGACATTGGTGAGGAGATTCCTTGGGAAGGCCAAGTTCAAGAATTGACCCTTCAACGTTGTACATCCCACAGTGCAAAGTTGAAGGATTATATTGAGCAATTTGATCTCGTTATAGAGAGTAGACAAAGCTTGGAGATGTTTTTGCATTCTATAAGAAACTTTATTGATGTAAATGCGAGGCTTGGGCTAATGACCAATAGTTTCATTTATTTGATGAGGAGGCACAAGAAAGTGGTGATGAGCCCTGATAAATGGCCCGAAATAGAGAAAAGGGTTTCAAAACAACAAGCTAGATCAATGTTTAATTTTAAGGAAGGACCAAAGCAATTGATGTTGAAGGTGAAATATTTCAAGCACCCTAACATTGCTAGCCATATTTATGATCTATTCTTAGTAGCATATGGTATATTTCCATGGAATGATGAGTTAGAAATTTATTTTGCAAGATTTATCTATGTAGCATTTTTTGAGAATATGCAGCCTGATTATACCGACCTACCATCCAAATATTATGGTGTTGGTAAAGGTCGAATGTATAATTAGAGAGGTGTATTTATATATCCAACATTTCCTAGACCTCCACCACCCTTGGTATCTCATCCACCAAGGGTGGATTATTTATATTCAAAGATGGAATCCACTTCACAAGTTGGTCAGGAGGAGAGGGATGAAATAGCGGATAATTTATATTTATATTTTTTTGGTATTGATGTTAGTTTGAACTGACAAAGAGCACGATCCAATTCTAGTGAAATATTTGTTAATAAGACAGATGATGAGATAGACTACATGAGCCTTGAATAGGTACAAGGTTATGCAATTTTTTGTCACAATGGTTGGCAAGACTTAATTGGACATGAGAAAGAGGGCATTGGATCAATATGTATTACAATTGTCAAATGTTTCATGCATTCAATGATAATTCTTTTGTTATTCGATCCACATCATCACAACTTTTGAAATAACGCAAAATGTTTATGTTCATTAATTGCACTCCACTCAAATGTTAAATGATTCATCATTAAATTTGAGATTATCATCACTAGGCATGGGATATTTTCCAGAGGTTGGGACTTTACAGGTATAATTGTATGTTCGAAAAAAATTTAGTTATGAAAACTGCAGTGTCATTTAAAATTTAAATTTAAAACGAAATGTCTTACAATTCAAATTTTTAAATCTTAGGGTGGTGGGGGTAGTCTCATGTCTCAAGGAAGTTTGGGAATGGGAAAACCCTCTTGAATATTGGGAGATGTTCTGGTTGAAAGATCACATGTATTGCATGTTTCAAAGTTTAAAACTATGATTTCAAGTGTCAGTCATTTAATTTTAATTCATGAAATTATTTTAAAATGTTATATATATGGGAACCAAGAGAGGACCTTGGGTATGATCATTCATAGATCATATATGTTGCATTTGTAATTTCTAGTTTGTTTTTATGAGAACTTTATCAAATGATTACTTAATCATTTTTGTACTTAATGTATATACAATTTTTGGAACTTTATTCATTTTTGTACTTAATGTATATATAATTTTTGGAACTTTATGGGTTACATCATAGATATACACATGTTGCATTTGTATTTGAAATTTGTTTTAATTAGAACTTATTTATATGATCTTGCTAAATTAATTTTTTATATGATCTTTCTAAATTCATTTTTATACGATTTCCCAAGTACGAAGTCCTCTTTAGCTGGATCAAAGTGTTTGGCTTAATATCTCATATAAACCCCAAATGTATATGAAATTGAATAGAGAGAGATAACTATACACATTAGAAGAGAACTGTCAAGTTTGTATTCAATGAAAATCATAATATGTCTTCATACATTTATATAATATCATGCTTTGTCATCCTCTCTCCCTCTGTCATACATCGTTGTGATCTTTAGTATCTGGTCCTTTTGTTATACCATGACATCTACACTTCCTTATCCTTTTGTTGAACTGCCAATTTATAGACCTTAAACTAGACGCTTAGCTCTTATTTCCCTTCCTTTGTTTCTTACATTCAACAACAATATAAGAGTTTATTTTGAAATCCCACACTATATCTACACTGGATTGTACCTATTAGTCCCATTGACTTACTTTTGTGGTGATTTTTTGGATATTAATAAAATTTTCTTATCTTATCTTTGTGAGATCTTCTTTTTGCATTATAATACTCATAGAAGTTGATATTTTGGAATTACCATCTATAAGATGATCACCTTCTACTTCTAGCATTTATATAGTTCCAACATAAATTGGCTTCTTGAACATTGTCAAATTGCAAGATTAGTTAGACAGTATAGGTTCAATATCCCCTATCTAGTGGGAATCGTGATTCTCGTTACTTATATTTGGCCTTGAAATATAGGAGAGATGTTGAGTTACAATTCCATTGAGATAAACCTTCTTCTCTAGTGTCCGTTGGTTGATTTCCCATTTCTTTAGTAGGATATGGTGCTTATTTATACATTGTATGGATCATGCATTTTGTGCAATTCCTACTTATGATGCCATTACAAAAATGTAACAAGTTGTATGAGACCTCGGTTTAAAATGTGTTTAGGCTGTAAAATTTGTTTTTTGGGGCTCGCTAAACATACTTATTCCACTAGCAAAGATGGTGTAATGATGCATAGCCACATATAGTTTTTTTTCTCAGGCAACTACAATATTCACATTTTCTTTTGAGAGTTTCACAATTTTATCTCTCAATATTTTATTTTTTCTCTATTTCATCCATATGATAATATGATCAATTATTCATACTAGCCTCACACGCAGATCTCAAAATAGCATACACTAGCAAGTAGTTGTCAGTTCACTTTCTTTTGATATTATTTTCCAACTTGATATGTTGTCCCGTCATATTGTGCTTAAAAGGAACACGGTATTGCAGTCTCATGGCTCTTGTTTGTATTATATTATCTAATCCATATTTATCAAGTATAATGAAATGCAATGCAATAATTCAAAGTTTAATATGTAAAATTTTAAAATCTCTTTTGTATAAAAAATAAGAGTATAATTTGATTAATTCACATTATTTGAAACTTAAATTTCTCCACTTACAATAGTCATCCATTTTATTGAAATAAACTTACAAATGACCCTATTTAGAAAGACCAAGCCATTAGCTCCATCTCACAAAAATAGTTAGTGGACATGTTAAAGCCTTAGTGAATAGATCATGTGTCATCAAATAGCCTACAACTTTTTTTTCTTTTTTAATTTGATATTTTTTAAAGAAAGGGTTCAAGGAATACTTTCCCATATGGGAAGGGCACCAATAGTGATGGACCCTCTTTTACACAATCTAATTTCCCACATGGATAAGTCTACATGACATACAACAATATCCACATGGAAAGAGGGTTGTGCATGGGTGGTTGTGGTATTGAATCCCACTTTATTGTTGAGCACACACTGATACTGAGAGGGGGGGAGAGTCAGTATAAGGTTATCCTTTTCTAAACTTTAATAAACCATAATGAAGAAATCACATTAATTTAAAAACTAGAAGACACAATATTTTACATGGAAACCCTTTCGGGAGAAAACCACAAAAAAATCTTTATATAAATTTGTAGGTACCAACCTATTGTTACAAATGTTTGTATGAACCAAACTACTGGAGACATCGATCCCCTATTGTACTTGTAGGAACCGACCTACTGTAGACACCAATACCCACAAATAATTTTTTTGTAGGCACCAACTTACTTACAAGTTTACAAGTTCTTCATATGCATTTCCTTCACTGGTCTGCTTGTTGTGTCTATCTTCACCAAACTTTATCTGCGCTCGTTACTTATGATTTCACCACAGCTTCTCTACACTCACTACATATTTTTTCACCAGATCATCTTGGCACTCACTCCTTATGCTTTCGTCAGATCTACTTGATTATTTCTCCTTCTACTTTCACAAGATATATTAGCTCGATCATCACATACTTTGTCACTCTCTCCTTTTTTAAATAAGATTCAATATTTTCTCATATGTAAATATTACATTTCATCTCTTCACCCACACCTTATTTCTCACAATCCTCTTCTCCTTTTATACTTTACGATTAGATCTACATGAAAATTCATGCAAGTTTGAGAAGACATGACCTTCATTAAATAAATAATTGATTTCTCCTTTTTTAATTTACTTTTCAACATACCATGGGAAAAATACGACGATGGGTTTTAAAACCATGTGAAAATACCATGTGCACTCTTACTCCACTTTCACTTCTTAATTCACTTTTACTTTTTAATCCACTATCACATAACTTCATGTTTAATCCACTTTTGAATTAAAAAGTGAAAGTGGAGTAAAAGTGCACATGGTATTTGCACATGGTTTTAAAACCCATGGTGGTATGCACTTTTACTTTTTAATTCACTTTCACATAACTTCATATTTAATCCACTTTCACGTAACTTCATATTTAATCCGCTTTCACATAACTTCATATTTAATCCACTTTCACGTAAATTCATTTCTAATCCACTTCCACTTTTTATTTCTTAAAGTCACCTCTCCTTTGAATATTTATATTTTAATACTTACCTTTGACATCAATGAAAATAATAAATAATTTATTCAACGATATCCCCCTTTGTCATTGATGGCAATTGTGTACTAAAAAACATGTAATCCTCCACATATAGAAAGAATTCTCCCTTGTATACAACTCTCCCTCTATATGTAATTATTCTCCCCTTATCCACAACTCTCCCCCTTTTACATTAATGGAAAATGAACACTCCCCATGATTTTTTCTTCTTTACTGATGAGATGAGAGGGATATCACTCCCAACTTCTGTCTGATATATTCAAATATTTCTCTAGGACGGGGTTTGGTAAAAATATCTACAACTTGTTCCTTGGTGGAAATTTATTCCAACTTGACACTTTTTTCGAATACTTGTTCTCTTAGGAAGTTGTAACACCCTGTTTCCCCCAGTCTGTAAAAATAACTATACTA